>BDUI01011574.1:13139-30641 GCA_002335545.1 Apodemus speciosus
ACACACAGAGTACACCGCATCTAACCAAATCCCCAAGTATAATCCCTAGCTATTTTCTTGCGGAGGCTAAGAGGGGAGCTAACGTTGATGAGCCTTGCCAAGGGGTCTCTTGCCTTGACCTTGGATCCAGGAAGGGACTGAAAATTTCTATGACCAGAGGTTCTCGACGTGACAGAGCCCAGTAGAGCCCCAGCAGGACAGAAAGGCCACTAGAATAGGCATGGCTGTATGTGACAGGCACTAAAGCCATGGGCAGGAGGGCTATGGCCCGAGCAGGGAACACATGGCCAGGCCATGGCCACTGAAGGCACAGATATGCTTCTTCTCTGCTCTCCGGAGCCAAATTGGCAGAATCAAGTCACTGTTCACAAAGACAACGGTGGTAACCGACGCACTCTCAGCATCCAGGAAGCTTTGGCCAGTGGGTAACTTTGGGCTCTTCCTTATCCTACCTCGTTTACTGGTTTGTTTCGCTTTAAAAAAAAAAAAAAAAAGAAAAAGCTGCAATGATGCAAAAACTTAGTGTAGAAAAGCCCTGATCAGGCTGGAGAGATGGCTCAGTGGTTAAGAGCACTGATTGCTCTTCTGAAGGTCCTGAGTTCAAATCCCAGCAACCACATGGTAGCTCACAACCATCTGTAATGGGATCTGATGTCCTCTGGTGGGGTGTCTGAAACAGTGACAGTAAATTTTAGAAAGAGAAAGAGAGAAGAAAGAAAGAAAGAAAGAAAGAGAGAGAGAGAAAGAAAGAAAGAGAGAGAAAGAAAGAAAAAGAAAGAAGGAAGGAAGCAAGCCCTCATCATCAGCGAGGGGGAAGTGGTTTGTGGGAAGCTCCTCTGGAAACAGCAGACATGCATGCAGAGCTGGCGGCACCATGCCTGTCAGGAGAGTGTGCAGACAGCGCAAGCTCCCAGAGGTACAAGGCAAGGGAGGACTTCAGGACATCAGAGCTCGTCACAAGCACCATCAAGAGTAAAGAAACTGCTGGGTGGTGGTGGCGGTGGCGGCAGCGGCGGCGCATGCCTTTAATCCCAGCACTTGGGAGGCAGAGGCAGGCGGATTTCTGAGTTCGAGGCCAGCCTGGTCTACAGAGTGAGTTCNTAATCCCAGCACTTGGGAGGCAGAGGCAGGCGGATTTCTGAGTTCGAGGCCAGCCTGGTCTACAGAGTGAGTTCTAGGACAGCCAGGGCTACACAGAAAAACCCCACCTCAGGAAATAAAACAGCACCAACCAGGCCCAGCCCGAGAGCACTCAGAGAACGCTGGTTCTCAGTATGTAGTACAGACTGGTCTTGATCTTTCTTTCACCCCCTGCCTCAGCCTCCTGGGTGCTGGGGTTAAAGTGTGTACTACAGTTGCTGCTCTGGCAACCAGGGTTCCCGACTCCTGAAGAACTTGGGAACCGCATGGCTCACATCATTAGAGAGAAGGCACTGTGGCAGAATCCCATAATGCCAGCACTCAGGAGGCTGCTGCAGGAGGCTCGCTGCATGTTCCAGGCCAGCTTGAATTACACTACCCGTACACTCAAACCGCGGGCGGGCCTGGGTGGAGGTGAGGGTGGGGTTGGAATGTCAGTGTGCTAAGCCTCTGTTCACTGGTGCCAGGCGATTTAACGCAGAGTTCAGGTGCAGAACTGAGACACATGCTGTCTAAGATCAGCTCACGTACAGCTGGGCAGTAGGTTGGGGTGGGAGTCTGCTGTCCCTGAGGGAGGACCCCGAGGGAGGACTGACATAACTTCCCCAAGACCTAGCTCCTCCCCTCCACCACTCATGAGGCACCCATGGCAGGCTAAGCTCTGGGCTGAGCTGGGGACATGGGCCTGAATCCCTGAATGTGCGCCCTCATGTGGCGACAGAGTTGAGTTCAGGTTGGAGAAATTTTTGTCTAAGGGAACAGGAGAGAAGGTGCTTCGGGGAGAAAGTGACACAGCGACTGATGCCCAGCAAAAGGGACAAGACACCACGTCACAGCATGGAAGCACCACCTGGGCACTGCTCCTGGGAACCATTCCATACCCACCACCCCACCACCCCTCCACCCCCCACACACGATGTGCACTTAGCTAGACCCACACCCCTCAGGAGCAGGGAGCCAGCACACAGGCTGTAACACACCCACGCTTTGCGCAGCTGGTCAGCTGCAAGACGGAAGGCCACCCTTGACTGGATGCTCCTATAGGTGACTGAAATCCACCTTTCTGCCCAGCTCTGCCCAACACCATGTCCCCAAACACGTGACTTACGTGCCTGTAGAATCCACTGCCACAGCCCGCACCCCACCACGGTGACAAAGAATCTTCGCCAGTGGCTCCTTCACAGCTGGACTCCATAAAGACACCGTGCCTGAAAGGCAGAGTATACTCCAGTTACTACTGCAAACCCAGCCCGGGATTGAGGCTTTAGCCTCAGGTTATTACAGGGGGGGAAGATAGGACACAAGGGGAAGACTTCCACAGACCTGGGTGATGGGGTGCAGCTCAGTGGAGCACGATCTCATGTAGACAAGGCCCTGGGTTCAGTTCCCAGCCCCAGGAAATGTATTAGTGCGTTAGTAGAGGGTCAGGAGGGGACCAGAGAAACAGGCCGGCCAGTCGCAGAAAGCAGGAGGCAGGACAGTTGCTGGAGCCAAAGGCCTGAGAYGGGTACCAGACCCTGTCTCAAAAAAGAAAAGATGATCCTGGAACTGACCATTACTGTGTCCCAGGTGGATAACAGCGTTGTAGGGGTTCTGCGCCATGACACTGAGCCGTCCAGCCCGTGCGTTCAGAGCCGTCACGATCTTCCCCACTGACACATCCAAGTAGGTCAGAAACCCTGTCTCTGACTGAGAGAGAAAACAAGACRTCCGGCTGTCCTACAGGAGAGAGGTCCTCCCAAGGAACGCCATGGGTCCTCTGCCCCATAACCACTCACGGCGGTGGCCAAGAGGAAGTGGAAGGGGAGGAATTCCAGCCGGGTCACTCGGTCGCAGCGGCGGATGCAGTGGAGCTCGATGCCCTGGTTGTCATAGATGTAGAGCCAGCGGTTCTGAGCGACGGCGAGCAGAGCCTCGGAATGAAGAAAGCTGCATAGAAAGGATGGGGGTTTCACGGGAGGCGGGGCCACAGGGCGCCACAGTGTGGATGGGCTGGCCCACTCCCGTCGACCGCCAGCAGAGGAAGCACTGACTGGATGTCACGCACTGCTTCCATGACGTTGATCTCGCACATGAGCTTCTTTGTCACCCAGTCCAGGGCAGCCACGTGACCCCGACGCCCTCCTAGAGCCAGGTGTCTGTTGGAGGCGAGGCAAAGGCAGACTGTTAATTCTAAACTGGAACAATGCAGCCGGACCCAGCGCAGTCCCAGACAGACGGAGGAAGACACTGCTGCAGACGGCAGCAACCAGAGCACACTGAGTAACTGAAGAAGACACAGGTCGTGTCCTGAGGAGACACAGCCAAATCTTAGTTCAAGAGTCACCGAAGGGGCTAGGGAGATGACTCAGTCAGTAAAGTGCTTACCACAAAAGTATAAYGGCCTGAGCCTGGCTCCCTGGCGCACATGTAATCCYGGTGCCAAGGAGGCCAAGGCAGGCAGATCTTGCTGGACACCGGTTCCATGAGGAACCTGCTCAAAAGTAAGGGGAGGGACTGAAGAGATGGCTCAGTGGTGAAGAACACTTGCTGCTCTCATGAGAACGCCGGGTTTGGTTCCCAGCACCCACGTCACTCACAACCAAATCATTGGTAACGCCAATTCCTGGGGATCTGATGCCCTCTCCTGACTTGCATGATCCCAGGCACACACTTGATGTTCAGACATACATGCAGGCAAAATACTCGTACACATGAAACAATAAGTAAAAACTTAGAAACACTGGAAAATGAAGAAGAGGTTCAGCAAGAAGGCCCGGTGGCTGAAAAGTATTTTCTGTACAAGCATGGTGCCCTGAGTTTGAACCCCCGAACCCACACGAAGGCAGATGGAGAAAATGGCTCTCTGCGAGCTGCCCCCACGTGCCGGGTCATGGGCACACACAAGCACACCCGTACACACCAACRGTAATAAATAGGAAGAAAATGGAAAGCAATACGTGAAGACCCAGGCTGACCTGTGGTGATCACGCGCATACACATCCATGTGCGGGCACACCATCACACAAGCGTGCACACACGTGCACAATGAAGTCACTGGACGCTGAGGGCTAAGGGTAGGTGTCCCTCAATAGTCAGGCCTGTCCTTTCCGYGCACACACAAGGCCATGGGTCTCATCCAGAACCAACAGGAGCRCGGCTTACGCGGCTCTTGCCGCAACAGCCCCTACCAGGACGGGCTACGCCACACCCCCAGAACTATAAGCCAAAGTTAAGGAAGGGGTCGGGGCAGTATGGGAGAGGGGCAGGGCAGATAGACTGCCGAGCTAGGAGTGCACGTACGTGTGTGTCCAGCACATGCCTACATGTCCAGCCCGAAAGGAAAGGAAGGCAGGATGCCCGCAGGGGCTTGCTGGCTTCCAGGTTAATAGATCACAAGCCCCAGGTTCTCTTCTGGCCTCCCGGTGTGCACGTGCGCACGCACACAGATAAAATAGTCCTTTTTTAGAGAGAGAAAAGAGCCTCCGGAACTCAACCTTACCTCCCTGTTCGAGAGTAGTTCAGTCTATAGGGTCCAAACTGCCTCAGATTCAGGTCAAAGTGCTAGAAAGGGTCGGGAGAAATGGTGAAAGGCGGAACTAGCCCCATGCAGTCTCCTGGGCCCCTCTTCCCGCACGGACTCACCTTGGCAGCACTCGCGATGTCCACAGCCTCCGCGATGTCTGTCTGCAGGATTTTTGCTGTGTCTTCCCCATCTTCTCCTACCAGAAACCTGAAAGGCAGTTAGGATAAGGATAACGACGACGACGACGGTGGCACCCCCACCATGAAGCGGGCATACAAACCTAAGAACGCAGAAAGACAGGCCAGGGAAAGCCCAGGCTGGGGTCCACTCACCCAGGTTCCTCGGCCAGCAGCAGCTCAGCGCGGGCGGCTCTGACGCTCGCCTCTTCCTCCTGCGCTTCGGCCCTCTCGAGTTTGCTTTGGGTTTTAGGCTTCGAATGTGGGAGCTACGGCATCGTTGGAAGAACCAAAGAGCATACGTGGGGGACCCAGGAAAGCCACTGGAGAAGCCGCCACCTCATCCAAACCCTCGGCCTCCAATCCCTCTCACAGCCCGCGGGTGGGTCCTCACCTTTTTGGACTTGTCAATACGACAGAACTTCTGGGCCACCTCCAGGGGGGCGGGGACGGGTCCTGGGAACGGGTCCTGAGCCTGGATGACAGGGAGGCAAGAGGCAGGTTCTGATGGACCCGGTTCTTGTCGTTCTCAGGGGGTGATCTGCTCCGCCCCCCTGAACCCCGGGCTCACCCCAGACAGGGTCCTCTGCGGCTTCTTCCGGTCCGAGGCGTTCTTTGGGATCCGGGGCTTCTTGGAGAACCGAGACTTCTGGGCGATGTGCGCGCTCTTGGACCTTGGGGGTCGCGGCTCCCCACTCCTCGCCTTCTTCCGAGGCGGCCCCGGGGAGGCGCCGGCGGCGGACGGGGTGGTCTCCTCCTCCCAGTAGCGCCGCGGTTTCTAAGGGGCAGAGGAGAAGACTTCGCACGCGCAGCCCGAGCCCGGGCCCGGGGCCCGGACGCCTCCCACCAAATCTACCTTCCTCGTGGCCTGAGGCTTGTCTTTCTTGGGTGGGACACCCCTAGCCGGCTTGGGGGCTGTCTCCATCTCGACGACCCAACAACGACCCACGTGCGAAACTCTCTTCGGTGGTAACACCGCCTTCTAGGACACTTCCGGAAGTCCCCCTCCTCGGCCTTCATCCAATCATCGCTGTACGGGCGTCTGAAGCCTCTGGCGCCATGTTGAGTGAGGGCACGCCTCAGGGAGTCGAGTAAGTACGCCCGAGGAGCAGCTTATAACCAAATAAAGATGTAGCGATGAGCTTAACTCTTCCATATTAACTTTCTGTCTTGCCCAAAACCTCTCTAACAGGATCTTTTAAGTAAAACGAGTCTCACACAAGTCAGAACTACATGTTCCGGCATGTGTCAGAATGCAACTTCCGGCGCCGTCTTTTTCTCCCCCGGCATGCCTTGTTTACTTCCGGGTTTATTGATACAGAGAGTAGAGCGTGGAAAGGTTGGGGTTTGTCTTGGAGGATTTGGGGGGGTCTCTTCTTTCGCTCTCCATTGCCTGGGGAGTGGCTAGTCTGGAGGAAGAAAGGCTGCGGCGCCTCGGAGAGCTGCCGGTGGGAAGTGCTGACCTTCTGCAGGGCCAGGGAGGGGAGTCAGGGCGCCTTCCAGAGCTTGAGACCCAGCGACCCCCGCCCAGGAGGCTTTCTCCTTCGCCATGGCTGAACTGATCCAAAAGAAGCTGCAGGGAGAGGTAGAGAAATACCAACAGCTGCAGAAGGGTAAGAGAGCGGAGGCGGTGTGGTCATGCCCCTGTCCGCTCTCAACTATGACGAGGCGTCGTGCCCCATCGGGGGATCTTGTGTGCCGCGAACTGCCCCTCGCCTCGGAATCCCCGCTTTCCTCCTCGCAACCAGTCCTCCCCAGAATTGTGCGGTTCTGGGCCCACCTGATGTTTATAATCGTGTTTTTCCTCTCACCACCCCAGACTTGAGTAAATCCATGTCAGGGAGGCAGAAGCTTGAAGCACAGCTGACGGAAAATAATATCGTGAAGGAGGTGAGGATGGGACGCCAGGGGCGAGGAGGGACTTTCCCGGGCACGGTTATCTCACCCGCCGCATCCCCCTCCTCAGGAACTGGCCTTGCTGGATGGATCCAATGTGGTCTTTAAGCTTCTGGGACCCGTGCTTGTCAGACAGGAGCTGGGGGAGGCTCGGGCCACGGTGGGGAAGAGGCTAGACTACATCACAGCGGAAATGTAAGTCCTGCAGATGGCATTTCTAGTGCAGAAGTGTTGAGCCCGTGCTCGATAGCTCTCCGTAGCAGCGCCCACTTAACCCATTTCCATAAAGTCCTGGCTGCCCTGGAACTCCTCGCACTGTAGACCGGGCTGACCTGTCATCAATGCACCTGCTGCTGCCTCCCAAGGGATGGGATCAAAGGCGTGGGCCACCATCTCTAACCTCTCTTTTTGTTACATTTGGTGGGGGCACCTGGGCCATGGCCCACATTAGTCAAGTCAGCCTGTGGGAATGTTCTCCGTCCTACTGTGGGGTTCTGGAGCTTGATTTCGGGTGTCAGCCTTGGAGGACCGCAGCCCTATCCAACTGGTCATCACCAGCCCTGTCTTCCCCTTAGTGCCCTCCCCAATTTCTGTCCCACAGACCTCAAATTTTCCACCAGTCTCCCAATGTCCCCTAACGTTGAGCCCTGGCTGATTTATTTCTCCTTTCCGCTTGCCCCGATTTTCCCTCCCCAGTAAGCGCTACGAATCGCAGCTTCGGGACCTTGAGCGGCAGTCAGAGCAACAGAGGGAAACCCTCGCCCAGCTGCAGCAGGAGTTCCAGCGGGCCCAGGCAGCAAAGGCTCCTGGGAAAGTCTGACCCGGTGGGAGGGGGAGGCGAGGGAGGGATGAGGCTAACCCTGAGCCAATAAAATGTAAACGAAGTCAAGCCTACTTTCTAGCCAGTCTTTCTTCACTGTCCTTCCATTCCTGTACACTTTACACCTCTGAGATTCACGTTCTTGTGACTGAAATCTCTCTGTAGCCGGATTCTGGAGTTTTGTTTTCCTGTGGCTGAGAATTGAGCTCAGAGTGTTGCCTGTGTGCCGTCAGTCTCGAGACTTCAGTCTGTAATGTCTCAAGCTATGCCTTGCCGGTACATACAACCCTTAGGTTTCCCTTAAGTTGGTGGGTGTAACCCGGAGACACGAGTAGACCCTGTCTACAGAGCAGCATGTCATTGTCCTAGAACTCAGTTCCCTGGCCTGAGAGCCCAGGAAATGACACGGTCACTCACTGCGAGCACTTGTCCTCCGGCAGCCCTAGACCGTTACCTGGCTTTCCCCTCTGTAACCAAAATTACATTGGTTTGAATGTAACTTTTAACTGATCTGAAATTCCTTCCGAATTCTTATGTCACTTCCACAACGCGGTTCTTTAGTTTCTTTGTCCTAAATTATTTCTTGTCAATCTGCCTTGGGAGAAGGCCACAGGGATCACTGTCACTCGGGAGCCGCTTCTTAGGGCCTTTGACAAGAGTAAGGGGTTTAAAGGAGCCGGGATTGCAGAGAGCCCGGGATTACCTTCCGCCAGTATCTTGTCTCCTTCCGGGGATGGCGCCCAGGGCCTCACGTATCCCACCAAGCGCTCCGCCTCTGAGCTATACCAGGCACCTCCTGGGACCAGAACCACTGCCCCTTGGTCTGTGCCACCTACTTTCAACCCACTCCCCGCGCACCGAAGGATGGGAACGGGATTCAGGTAGTGTTTTGGTTTATTTTCTTAGTGTCGTCACAGTGACAGGAACCCCCAGAGTGGGACAAGAGCCTCTTGTCACTGCCCTCTGCCCCAGGCTCAGCCTCTAGGCCTTCCTTCCCTTGGCCCTTCACAGGCTGACATGTGGCAGGGGCCAGGACTCTCCCGCACAGATGGTGTGCCACATCCCCCAGAGGTGGCGGCTAGATGCAGGTATCCAACCTGGCTACATGATCGCCAGTCCCACGGGGCTGCGGCTGGGGCTGCGGCTGCGGCTGGCCTCCGCAGTGGTTTCGTAAACAGGTGACTTCACTGTCCCAGGGTGGCTGCCACTCCTGGTATGAGTAGCTATGTAAACCAACAGGACTTCATCCTCAGAACAGTGCCCGTGCAATCTTCCTCCCCGTGGCCCTGATCCTGGGAAAGGAGCCCCCTCCTCCCTCGCTCGGAGGAGTTCCTGAGGCAGAGGGACCGCTGTGGGAACCTGAGGTGGCAGCAGAGGGTCTCCTGCGCTGCCGCAGGAGGAAGTCATGAGATGCKCCATCCATGGCGTAGAAGACGTTAGCTGAGTGTGGGATGGTCAGCTCTGCGGGTTCGGAAGTGGGGATGAAGCACTCAGTCCCCCACGAGTGCCAGCGAGGAGGAGCGCCCGCCTCCCTTCCTCGCACCTTCCCTCCGCAGCCCGTTCACCTCGCTCTCCCGGGAGCAGCTGCACCAGCTCAAACTCCGAAGCCACAGCAGAATCACGATTGTTCTTCTTAAGGACACGGCTAATAACACTTGGGGCCTTGTCCTGGCTTGTCACCTTGCAGAAGAGACCAAAAGAACAATAAACAAGCCGGGTAGTGGTGGTGCATGTCTTTAATCCCAGCACTCGGGGGCAGGGGATCTCTTGAGTTTTAGGCCAGCCTGGTCTACAGAGTGAGTTCTAGGATATACAAGGCTACACAGAGAAACCCTGCCTTGGGGGGAGGAGGCAATAAATATTCCATGATAACCTGTTTCCCGCCTGTTTAACCCAACCAAAACAGGTCACCTGTGTCTAATACTTAAAAAAAAAAAAAAAAAAAGTCAGGCAGTGGTAGCCCACGCCTTTAATGCCAGCAATTGGGAGGCAGAGGCAGGGGGATCTCTGAGTTCAAGGCTAGCCTGGTCTACAGAGTGAGCTCCAGGACAGCCAAGACTACACAGAGATATCCAGTCTCAGAAAACATTAAAACAAACAAGAAACCCAATATAGTGGCTGCCAGTGCGCCCCACCAGCCAGTCCACAAGGGTCCCAGCGCGACAAGGCTGCTTCCCTGTGAGAAAACTGTTGGCTCTGAACAGTCACACAGCTCCCGAAAACTCGGGGTGTGGCCTGCTAAGGCACAGTTGCACCAACATCAAACAACTGCTTGAGTCCCACAGAAGCTACAGCCGGGTTCTTCTGGCTATCCAAACCCAAGACTAATGTCTAAGTAAAGTCCTCCCTGCCCCGCCCCGCCCCGCCCCGCCCTGCCCCACCCCTCACCAGGATGCTCTTGTAGACGCTGCCATCCTCCCCCAGCTCCATCTGGACTCGGATGATTCGACAATCAGAGGACCCTGGCCCAGATGCCCCGCCCCCACATCCAGCGCTCCTAGAGGCGCCCTCTCCTGCGCCCCCACTCAACGGAGATCCACAGGAGGCCGAGCGTCGGTGACCCCGAGAAGGCCTAGGGGAGGAGGCTGGAGGAGAGAGGTGGCCAGGGTCAGCAGGGCTGTGCAGGGACGGGCTGCTTTCCAGGGCAGAGTCCAGAGATGAGACGGACGGCCACTTCATGTGCTAGGGGCAAACAGGTGGGGTCATGAACAGAGCGAGGCCGAAGAGAAAAGTTCCGATGTGGGCAGAGCGAGAGCACGCTCACCTGGGCGAGGCGGGTCAGCAGAGGGGCCGGGGTTCCAGGCACCTCATCTGCCCCGACACTGGGCCGATCCCAGGATACGAGTGGGGTGGGGCCTCCAACAGAGCCCAGAACTCTGCAGAGGCAAGAATTAGACCGTGACGCGGGCAGCGGAAGGTCCCCGTGAATCCGGCTCCCAGCCAGCCAATCGTGTCCTCACTCCGTCCATTGTGTGATGACCAGTGTTGGTCGCAGCGTCCTTGCAGCAGGGGAGTCGCTGGTACCCGGTGGCTCTACTTCACAGGATACACGGTGACTGGACAGGAGAGCCATGGGCAGAGGTCAGGACGTGCCACCAGTACACGCACACACACCCGTCCCGAGCCAGAGTCCTAGAACCCAACCGCCCAGCCAGTCACCTCTGAGCTTCAGTTAAGGGCTGGAGGCCCTGGAGCCATTGCTGGATATCGGGGTTAGGTCGGAGGTCGTAGCCACGACATTCGTTCTGGAGGCGCAGCAGCTCCGAAAGGATAGCGAACTCCTGGGAAGGAGCCCTCAGACTGCAGGAGCCCAAACTCGGGGCTCGGGGGAGGGGGTGGGCTGACTTCACCTCCCTCTGGTGGGACATGGAGAAGGAGAAGGGAATCCACACCCAGCCCCGCCCCCACATTCCTCTCACCTTCCTCCGCTTGTCGAAATTGATGTAGCCATTCTGCAAGGGCAGCAGGAGAGGGTAAGGGGCTAATCCTGCTCGGGTACGGGCGAGAACATCCCCCTTCCCCAAACACAGCCAGTGCACCAGCCACTCTGCCCCTGGCACCCCGTTCACGTCTCAGACCTAAACATATCTTTTTTTTTTTTTTAAAGATTTATTTAAGCTGGGCAGTGGTGGCACACGCCTTTAATCCTGGCCCTTGGGAAGCAGAGGCAGGTGCATTTCTGAGTTCGAAGCCAGCCTGGTCTACAGAGTGAGTTCCAGGACAGCCGGGACTACACAGAGAAACCCTGTCTCAGGAAAAAAAAATTATTTATTGATTGTATTATATTAAATGTTATATATAAATATTTATAAATATTTATTAAATATTTATATATTTATTTATTGTATGTAAGTACACTGTAGCTGTCTTCAGACACACCAGAAGAGGGCATCAGATCTCATTACAGATGGTTGTGAGCCACCATGTGGTTGCTGGGGTTTGAACTCAGGACCTCTGGAAGAGCAGTCAGTGCTCTTAACTGCTGAGCCATTCTCTTCAGCCCCAACCTAAACCCATCTTGACTTGATCCTTTGTAGTTTATTTTTGAGACTGGGTCTCACTGTGAAGCCATGGCTGGCCTAGAACTCGCTATGTAGATCAGGCTAGCCCTGAAGTCATAGAGACCTTCCCCCCTCTGCATCCTGAGTACAGAGATTAAAGGTGTGTGCCACCATGCTGGGCAAACTAAATTTTTTTTAAAACAAACGAACAATGCAGACAGGTGGACCTCTAAATCACAGAGACAGGCCTGCCTCTGCCTCCTGAGTGCCGAGATTATGGGCGACGCCCAGCTCCATTGACATTGGCAGAGAGCATCCGGCTTCTAGATGAGAAAATGGAGCTCACCGTGGGACAAGGAATTTTCTGGAAACCTCAGTGTTTCGTTTTGTTTGCAACTCTGGGGACGGAACCCAGGGTCTGGAACACGCCAGGGAGTCAGTCAGACCACCGCCAGCTACTCAGCCTTTGCATATTTAATAAACTGTAGGTTTCCAGTATGCCCTAAGCACTTGACAAATACTGATGCGCATATCTCTCCCACTAACAGCTGACGTACATAGACACATACAGTCGGACAGACTGACAGAGCACTGATGGACAGAGGTTGAACTACTTCCCATGGTAACAGAATCTGACTGGAGAGAGACTGCACTGTTTCTCCTGCCTCTGGCCTCTCTGTGGAAGGCTGTCGGCCTGACTCTGAGGTGCACTTGTTGAGCGCGTGCACACACACACACACACACACACACACACTCGCACACGCACACGCACACGCACACACTGACCTCCAGCTCATCCTTGGAGGCTGCATCCAGCATCACGAGATCCTTCAGGAAGGTTCCCAGGTAGGGAACCACACCCTGTAGGCAGAGATGGATCAGGATGTCAGGATGCGAGCCCTTCTCTCTTCCCTCCAGACACAATGGTCTGTTCCCCTCACCAGGTGGGCCACCCGTTCCCAGCCCCAACGAACACTCACCCCACCCCTGAAGCCAGACCTTGGGGACTTCTTGGAGTGTGGCTCCACAGGGGGCTGCAGCTTCACTTCCTGGTGACAAAGCAAAGCGATGGGGAAGAGGGGGCTGGGGAGGAGGGAAGAAGGAAGATGGAGGAGGAAGGAGGGGAGGAGGGAAGAAGAGAAGGGAGGAGGGAGCAGGGGAGGAGGGAGCAGGGGAGGAAGGGGCTGGGGAGGGGGGAGCAGGTGCGGAGGCT
Source organism: Apodemus speciosus (assembly GCA_002335545.1). Taxonomy (NCBI): domain Eukaryota; kingdom Metazoa; phylum Chordata; class Mammalia; order Rodentia; family Muridae; genus Apodemus; species Apodemus speciosus. The sequence continues at coordinate 25,891 of BDUI01011574.1, forward strand.
GAGGCAAGCAAGAGTGCCCTGACCGGCATGAGAAGCTCTCTGCTCTGGGAATAATTATCCTCCTCTGAGAAAATCTGGCACAGGCTGGAAAAGACTCTGAGGCTGTCCCTGGAGAGGAAGAACAGGGCCCTGAGCACAGGCCTGGGGTTCAGAAGCTTCCGCAGCCCAGGCCTCAGGCACTTCAGTCCCCCTACCTGGCTGTCTCTCCCCAGGCCGCCCGAAGCCTATGGATAGGGCTGGACTGCAGAGCGGACACAACAGCATACACTGAGGAGAAGTTCCGAAGCAGGCGGCACTCCTGTGAGGACCGGAGAACACAGTCAAGTCCCTCGCCACTCCCCCAAAGAGTCCCCAGCCAGTGGGGCTGTCTTCTCTTACCTCGGCCACACGGATCCATTTCTCCAGGAGCCGGGCCCTCTGTGGGGGTCGGAGTGGTCTCACAGTCACCTCTCTTGGCCCCTCTCCAATTGAGGTGGCGCCCAGGACAGAGCTAACTACCGCCCCCGCCACCTTGTTGAACTGTGTGACAGTAGCTCGGACGGACGGGCAGAGGTGAGAATGTCCTGGCCGGTCTCTGTGACCCCACAGGCCTCCCAAACACTGAGAGGGGATCAGATTGAGAAACAGCTCCTGCAGGGCAGAGGGCAGAGGKCAGAGGTTACAATTTAGACTCAAGCCAGACTAGTTCCCAGTATCAGGGATCTGGGGCTTTTAAGTGGCCAGGGACCAGTGGGGCCAGAGATCAGGGGAACAGCCAAGGGGCGCAGGGAAGAGAAGGGTCAGAGAAGCAGACGGAAGAGGAAACACACCAGGAGAATTGGAAGCGAGAAAAGGATCTGGAGCCAAGGAGAGGTTAGTAAGGGGACATAGAATGTGGGGTCAAAGGTCAAGGTCTCACCGCATCTAGCAGGGTCAGCTGTTCGGCCAAGTGGTCAGCGAGGAACACCAGGACATCCGTGGGGTCAGCAGGGGAATCGCCAGGAAGGGCCAGGGGCTTAGGAAGGTCGGGGGCCCGGGGGTCCACCCGGGCCCGGAGTTTTCGGATGAGGTCAGCACTGCCCCCCACAACACCCTCCCGAGCCGCATACCCTGTCCGAAGCAGGAAGCTCTCAAGCCGGTCAAGTTGACCCTTGACCTCAGAGCCAAAATCCTCAGGGTGAGAGGCCAGCCAGGTTGAAAGTACAGAGATGGCTACCCTGAGAGAAGGGGGACCAGCCAGGGGTCAGAGGTCCAGCCTCAGCTCCCTCTGAGAGGACTGAGGTTGAGACGGAGCCACTCACCCTGTGGTCCTCTCTAGCTCGCCCGGAGGATGTGACTCGAGGGCTTCCAGCCTGGGGATGAGGAGATGCGTCTACCTTGCAGCTTTTCCAGCCCCCCTGGGTGCTGGAAGTACTGAGGGGGAATCCAGGAGCCTCCAAACCCTTGGCCCCTGACCTGTCAGCCACAAGCCCCAACAGGGCAGGAGTGGAGGTGAAGGCGCRGTGGGTAGCCAGCAAGGCAGGAGTGAACGTCAGGTCAGCCCCTGACGTCCTGGCATCCAAGAGGTGTCTGACCAAGGCTTCCAGAGTACCCGCACGGAGCCGTCGGGAGGAGCGCGGGGGAGGCAGGGGAGCCTGGGGAACATGGAGGGTGTCTCGCTGTCAGTCCTCCTCAATCTCACTAGATGTCTGGGGTAATTCAGTTCTAGTTCATTTTTGCCACTGTTCAGAAATGGCTTAAATCACACAACACAGAGTGCTACCGGACAGCTAACCCAGTGCACTGGCAAAAAAAAAAAAAAAAAAAAAAAAAAAAAAAAAAATCAAATTAAAAACCAAGGCAAGACCTCAAAGTCCTGATCTCACCAAAGGATCAAGAGGCCTATACTGGCGGCTTGTGACAGTAAAGGTCGCACCATCCTCCTCCTCGTCCCAGACTGACACAGAAGCCTGAAGAAGCAAGAAGAGGAAGTGAGTCCCACAGCACCTCGGTCCCCAGCATTGTCCCCGGGCCCTGCTCCTCCCTCTGCACCCCTCACCTGTGATGGCGGGGGACAATACCAGCGAGTGCGAGGGGTAGAGGGTACTGGTGACCCCAGGTCTACCCCACCCTGGGGCTCAGACAGCCCCCCCCAGCCACCTCAGAGCTCACTCGGTGGGATGGAAGAGGTTGCAGTGGGAGTTTCAAGTGAATGCGGGAACCCCTCTTCTGGTCACCCCCAAAACCCCTTGCCCCCACAGCTGAGACCAACACGACAGAAAAGCAGGGTGCAGAGTCATGAGCAGAGCGCCCCGAGAAGCACAAAGCCAAAGGCAGAGAGACCTGAAGCAGAGAGGACCTGAAACTTCAGGCCGCCACAAGATCCGCCCTCCCCGACAGAGCCAGAGGAGCCCAAATTTAGTCCTTCCGCAGAGACTCCCTCTCCCCGGGTCCCCAATACAGCTTCCACTTCATCTCAGCACTGGGGACCCCCTGAAGGTGGCGGCTCCAATCCCAGTTACAAGAAGAAGGGGAAGTAGGGATGATGGGGGTGGGGGGGTAGACTCAGAGTCATGTGGCCCTAGCCCCTCCCCCGACCGATCCCGAAAAACCAGCCTTGCCAGTCACCCTAACTTTACCAATGTCGGGGCCCCGGAGTCTGGACCCTCCTGAAACCCTAAATCCTGCTGCTGGTCACAGCTCTCGGTGTCTAAGGACGAAGATGACCTCGCTCTCCCTATCCTGGGATCATCTCTCCAGGTGTCAGAACCTCTTGGCTTGCCGCCCTCTATTGGGCACCAGGGGGTGGGGGAAGAGGCGGCGAAATCTGAGGGTTCCCTCCCCAATCCTAGAGTCTGAGGAGCTGGTTACTGTGGAAACAAACCCCTCCCAGCCAAACAAAAACCGAGGAGGGAGACGGGGACCCAGACACAACTGCCCAGTGGCAGCCGTACGGGCAACGAGGGCCTGAGCCCCGCGGGCACAGCCCGCCCGCCCGCCCGCCAGGCATCCCAGGCAGGAACTCGGCAGGTTCCCGCGGGCGGGCGACTTCAGTGACACCAGGACCCGCAGCCGGGGCACAGATCTCCAGACCGAGTGTGGCGGGGTGTGAGTGAGGCGGGGAGGAAGAGACCGAGGGACCCGGACACACCAAAAGGAAGAGTCTCAGAAATATTTAATGCCCTGCCTCCCGCCACCCGCGTCTCACCTCTTCTTCTTCCTCATCCTCTTCCTCCTGCCCCCCGCCCACGGCCCGGCCACCTGGGTCCCCACCCTCTTCGGGGTCCCGGCTCCGGAAGCTGCTCAGCACGACTCCCCCGTGGGGGTTCGTGTCCAAAAGCAGCCGCAGGGGCCGCGGGAGCATGGCCGAGAGAAGGAATCAGCGGGGTCGGGCCATGGGGGCGCCTGGGGAGAGACGGGTGGGATTGGGGTGGAGTCAGCCGGGCGTGGGGGAGACGAGCAAGAAGGGACCCGGGTGGGAGTCCCTCGGGAAGGCTGGGGGAGGGGAGACACGGGAGCGGGGAAACCCGAGCCCTCGGTGCGTGCTGCGGGCTAGGGGGATAACTAGCGCGGAATGGGCAGGGTCACCCGGTGCTCCCGCTCTGACCTGCTCGGGAAGGGTGAGGGGCTGCGCGCGGGTCCCGGGCCTCTGTTCTCGTCGGTCTCCGGCCCTCTACCGAGTCCCCTCCCCGGCTTTTCCGCGATGCCCCCCTCCTGCACCCCGCCGGGCTCCCGGGCCCTCCCGCCCTTTCCGCTTCCCCCCTCCCCGTGTCCGCCCGACAGCAGGAGCCAAAAAGGGAAGGAAGTGAGGACAGGAGCCAGGGCGACCGACTAGGGGAGTGCTGGATGCCAGGCGCTGGGACGCAGGCTGCAGGTGCAGCGCTCCGCCGTCCCCTACAGCCCCGCTCGGGGGTTCTGAAGCCCGCGCCTCCCAGCCCAGACTGGAGATCACAGTCCTGTCTCAAGCCTCCACGGGAGGACAAATACGGAATTTTAAGTCACTTTCTCTAACAAGGGCAGTGCAGCTGCAACTCGAGGAAAGCGCATGAGTGGGGGCGCGACCCCGTTACTGCGGCCCGAGAATGACACCGCCCGCGCTAGCACGAGTGCAACSGAGCGAATCCGCGCCGGGTTTTCTGGGCCGCCCTTATGCCCGCCCACTCACGGGGGGGAGGGGCCGGAAGCCAGGTAGTGCGGCGCCTCGGAGCTTCCGGTTCTGCTCCTGTCCGTCGCTCCGGGCGTCCGGCTCTCACGGTGCGCCAGAGCGCGCGCAGTTCCTACGCTGGCTGTGTCGTCTCCCTGGGTGTGGTTAGACCGGGAAATGGCAAGGGCCCGGAGGTGACCAAGAGGTCGGCTGTGCTTCGAAAAGGGAGAATGAGAGGCCCGCATGGAAACTCTGAAAGACTTTATTGGCTCACGAGGACCGGCGGACAGCCATCCGTTGACATCCGGTGGTCCACTCGTGGAAGACGAGACCCACCAGGCCTGGGGCCCGGAGAAGGTGGACAGAGGTAGGCATTAGTCCGCCACGGGAGGCACACGGACCCCTCGTCCCTAGACTTACTGCCGTGGGCTGTCCCAGAGGTCCCAGAACCTTAAGATGCTACGGGGTCTTATCGTCATCAATTCCCTGGGCAGTGGCTCTCAACCCTCACACAGTTCAAGCTGTAAAATTGTTTTCATTGCTACTTCGTAACTGATTTCGCTGCTGTTGTGAATCCTGATGACCTGAAACTATTATCCACATGCCTCTGCCGGGGTCAAATAAGCGTGTCACTAAGCCTTGCTTTTTT
>BDUI01011575.1:48676-61671 GCA_002335545.1 Apodemus speciosus
ATTACTGAGTCCTCCCTATTTTGTTTCTAATAATGTCTTTAATCTTTCTTTCCCAGCATCACTCGAAGTCTAATTCTCCCCTGTGAGAATCCTAATCACTCTCCTCACCTTCCTTGCCCACTCTTTAGTTAAGTACAATTTCTAAAATATAACTTTGATCTCCTTGATTTTAATCTTCTGAATGGCCTCTTGTCGCTGTTATGGCAAAGCCTACACTCCATTATAGTTATGTCTCCTTTCGTGACCTGATCYTCCATACCTGTCTTTCTATACCACTGCCCCCCAGACTCAGCTACACTGAATGCTTTTATCAGTTTCTAGAAAGAGTCATGCTTTCTTCTAGCCCCAACCGGACTGGCCAACAACCACATGGAGTACTCAACTTAAACATCATCGAACTTCCCCTTTAAATACAGTTTGGGCGTACAGTGTACTTGGTTCCCTTTTTAATGTAGAAATYCATCAACAGTGCTTATGTAATACAACCTATGTCAGTTTCTTCCATTAGATAGTGGGCTTCGCATGGACAGAGAATGTGTCTGTTGTGTCTGTAGTTACATTGCCAGTGCCTACCAGGAGAGCTGGCATGGAATAGGTTCTCAGAATGACTGTCAAATGAGTAAATCAACTTCACTTATTCACATTCTCCCCATCCTCCATTAACAAAGCAGCACAGAGATGGTGGCTTGTGTCTCAATGGTAGCGTGTGTGCCAGGCATGGTCAAAGCCCTGGGTTCCTTCCTGGGCCCTGAGAAGGAAAACAAGGATGAAGACCTACAGTTGGTTGCACATTGTTGTGTTTTATAAAAAAGAGATCAGGATATGTTTTGTAGAGCCAGGTATGGCGAGGTGTGGGGGTACCTCAGCAGGCCCATGCCAAGGCATCCCTTCCCCATGAGGTACCAGCCATACGATGGGGATAGCGTAGAATAGTTTGTTTAGAACTTGGGAAGGGAAGTTAAGARGGGAGGAGAGAAAGAGAGAGGGGAAGAAGAGGAGAAAAGGGCTGACCTGGAACATGTGGAGATGGAAGGGGGAGAGAAGGGAGTCTGGGAGAGAAAAGAGAGTAACAGAGAGAGGAGAGTCCAAACATCCCCTTTGTAGGAAGCCAGGCCTACCTGGCTTATTGCCAGGTTAACTGTTGGGAGGGGCCTAGAAGGAATGCTAACACACATCAGAATTCTTTGGTTCCAAAAATAGAAATTATGCATAAAGGGAGTGGTTACATGTGTACAATATTTATTCACTTGACTGCTGTTGCTGTCTGTGTACATATACAGYGTTGCTACCAAGCATTCACATTTTTAGGGAAAAATTTTGATGCCATGTTTGGTTCAGTAAYTGTTTCTTCAGAAAGAATATTTATAATAGATATGTTTACTGATGGTACTAAACTTTCATTCTACCAATATTTTTCAATTGGGTCTTATCTGCTAAGTTGTAATTTTTTTTTCAATAACAACTTTAAAGCAAGAATTTTCAAATATCTGATCTTGATATTTTAAACTGCAGAACGAATTCATTGTTCCATTTAGCCCAGTAGCCCAAATGTTGTGTGTTAAATAACAAGCATTCTTTCCAAAGCCTGCATTCTCAGCTTCTCTTCTGCCTTCCTGCACCATGTGCTTCTCCTTAGGTCTTTGATACCACATCAGGTTTGGAAATTGCCACAGCAACAGCACACCTGAGGCAGAGTAGAATTGTCTACTCATCCCTGAAGCTGGAGCAGAAAACCAGAGCCCACCGCCTATGTGTGTGGCCTTTAAGCTGAGAAGTAGGAAAAGCAAGGTCAGGCTCGCCCCTAACCTCCATGTTGTGTGCATTCCTTCTGCTGCTTTGACTGTTATGTAAGTGAAGGTTCTGGAATGATCTCAGATCCAGAACAGGCATTTATGTGCTTAGCAAATCTGAGCTATCTTTGCACAACTCTTACTTTAACCTTTAAGGTTATAAAATTTCTTTCAAATTTCCCAGAACATTAGAGCATAGAGTAGAGTGACTTAACATGAGTGTGAATCTTTCCCTCCACGTTATGAGCATGCATTTTAACATGATTTTTTGATGAAAAAATGAAAAATTTATATACACGAATTTATTAATACCATAAGTTCACTTAAGAAAATTTAAGTTATTCTTCTATAGAATAATATGTAAAAATCTTACTTGAGAATATAGGTCAYCTACTGAAAGCCTTTCTCTGGTTYGTTACACTTTTATTAATGAGAGTTCTTGGTTTTAGGTATGTAACATTAAAAAGTCACAAYACATTAATTAGCTAATATGTTTTCTGCTCTAACACATATGTTTATAAATGCAACATAAAAACAAAGGCTAGCCCRGTGGCACACGCCCTTAATCCCAGCACTTGGGAAGCATAGACAGGCGGACCAGCCTGGTCTACAGAGTGAGTTCCAGGACAGCCAGGGCTACACCCTGTCTCGGAAAACCAAAAACCAACCAAMCAAACAAAAAACCAAAGGCTAACACTCCCTTGATGTTAGTTTGAAAGATGAACCATAAATTAGTCTTGCATGTAAAACTATAATGATAATTTTCCTTACYGGAAAAAGCATTTAAGTGTGAAACCAGTTTATTTTGTTTTTMATAAAATTTTACATGAGTCTTCCATACATAGGACGCTTCTAAACTGTGGTTATGTTCTGATAATTCCAGTATGCATTGAAAATATCTTCCATGGGTCAGAAATGCAGTTTGTGCCCTTAATCTATATTACACTTTAGCAAATTGGCACAAGAGAGTGTTAGTTGTTTATGCTTATGAGCCTATGAATGACTTGAGAGCTATGGCTCTTTGGCACATTTCATGAGACAGCCTTCCTGCATATCATGAGCCTGCGAACTGTTCAGTCGAAGTATAGACTTAAACTAAATGGTGGTGTTTTCACACCATTATGAAATGAAAAACTAGTAAATCAAACCATACTCATCAGGGATAATCTGTGCAAATAAACAGTAAGAGTCAGGCTGCTATGGTATTTACTCTAGGTCAAGTTCCCTGGGAAATTGGCTCAGAACAAATTAGCATGCAGGAACATCAGGGAGGCCCCTGGGATCAGCACCGGAGAGCTGTAAAGGAAGCAAGCGGAGAGTCAAGCGCACAGTCAGAACAGGCCTAGGCTGTACTAGATGGAGTGCTCCAAACTCTCAGGACTCTTGAGCACTGCCGCACACTGGCAGAAGGCAGTGCTTTTTGGCCAAAAACAATCTTCAGACATGTCTGAGGCCTGGAGGTTGTCAGCTAGCAGCCACAGATGTAAAGTCTTGAGTCTCAAGGGGGAAATCAGTACCATACAACACAGCATCTATTCTAGATCCCATTCTTTTCTTCTCCTCCCACAGTACCTGAGTCCTTCCTAGCTCTCTTCTCAGCTGGGTGCAGCACTGCTCCTCTTTAACCCCTGCAAAAGCGGGCAGACCTCTGAGTTTGAGGCCATCTGTTCTCAGTACTATGCAAATCATTACATCTTAAATTCATTTGTCAAGTGGCTAGAAGGGGATTTGGTTGTGTTACCTAGTTTCTCTAATAAAACAGATACTGAATTGCAATAAAGCTTCCATGGACTATAAACAGTATGTCCAACAAAGACCTCCTAACAGTATTAGGAGCAGGTGAAAAATATAAATGCCATTATTTAAGGTAATAGGAAATCCATTTTGTGTACATAAACTGCTTAGATCAATATCTCAGTCACACAGTGCTCCAGGTGGGGTGAATGTCTTCAAAGCCTGTGTCTTCTAGCTGGAAGGTTCCAGAGTAGTTATAGATATTTCTAACACTCTGGTTTGAGCTTTCTGGCTCTCTTCCAATTCTCAAAAAAGTTTGAATAAAAAATATTTTCAGAGCATGTTTGAAATAAGATGTTCAATAGCAAAGAAGAACTCATCTGTAAAGAAACCATGTCCTGTGCACCACCACCACCCTAGCATGCAATAGCAACTGATTTGTGACTTGGCTTTAATCATGATTTTCCTACTTATTTTTAGCACAAAGGATCTTTGCATCCAGATTTGGTAGTTCAGCAGGCACACACAGAAAAGCTTTCTCCAGTCATAGTCCAGAATATTGTTGGGCCCTTACAAGTACTTTTAGCTTCTATTTTTAATCCCTGGAATCCTAGTCATATACCAAGATCAAGTAAGACAGTGACCCAAAGCCAGTTATATGCCCAAACTATAACAGTGTTCGGCTATAATTTTCCCCTTTGCTTACAGGAAAGTATTAGAACTATGTTCAAACAAACATTTAGATCAAAAGATTTCTTTATGGCAGATTTGAATTTAAGAGTAGGCTCTGCTATTTACTAACTGTAGGATTTGAAAAAAAATCTACATATCTTTAAACTTCAAATCCCTACCTGTGAAGTGGCAAACTTGATATAAAGTGATTTACATATAGCAAACTTTCAGTATTACCATTATTAAATATAACTGTTGGTATCAAAAAGATGGCGTTTACTTCAAAGCTCGTGCACTGAGAGCCATTGAAGCTTATTCTGTTGCCGGGGAAAAGTAAATATAAGTCTACAAAAGAAAATGCGTTTCAAGTCTTCATAATTTAAATCCTTGAGAACGGTTACTGCTTCACCAAGTAAAATGAGGACCCCACAGAGTTTGCAGTGTGCAGGATGTAGTGTCCTGTGTGACCACATCTTCTTTAGCTTTGCTTGAAACATTTAACCACAGTCTCACACAGTTTCTGTTGCCCCCTTTTCTTAACAGTCAGATGGAAAACCACACCCAGCAGTGTACCCACAATTCTGCTGTGAATTTGAACATTTACAAAATTTAAGCCATCCTGAAAACACTTCTAACCTCTACTGTGCAACATGCCCCAAAAGTATTATGGTATGTTTACAGGATCACAAAGAGAASCTGTAACATGTCATCAAAGTAAAAGTTACAAACTTAATCCATTAGTGTATATGATTATTAAAATGAACAACTGAGATGCTTTACCAGTTAAACATGATTGCACTGGGTGTACTACCCACTCAAAATAGTACTGTCACATTAAAAAAATCCCTCCCATACCAAATGTTAGCATTCTAAGCTCCGCCCCACAGTTACCTGGCAACAGCCAGGTAGGCCTGACTCCTCCTTGCTCTCCTGCTTTCTCTTGCCCTTGCTCTTCCCTTCACCCTCTCTTCCCATTCCCTTCCCCCCTCTCTATATGCTCATGGCCAGCNCTCTCTCTCTCTCTCTCTCTCTCTCTCTCTCTCCCCGCCCCCCCCCTTAACTCCCCTAACCATGTTCTAAATAATCTCTATTCTACACTATACTGCTGTGTGGCTGGTCCCTCAGGGGAAAGGGACACCTCAGCATGGGCCCGCAGAGGCCCCCCCCTCATACTTGACTACACCTCCATAGAACATATCCCCCCCTTTTTATCTTTTTATAAACACAACACCAATGTCCATGGATACAGTCTGTAGATAAGTAGAAGCCAGGCAATGTGGTAAATTGTTAGTATAGTTTCCATAAATCTTATTTTTTTTTAGTCTACGAAAACATGTTGCATATGTAATATATTTCTTTGACTTGTCTAATCAGTCCTAGTCTGCCATTAAAAGTTTTCTATCTGGACGCACCATCAGTATTTTCGGTCTGGCCCACCCCTTCCTATTTTCTTCCTGCACACCCGTTTCTCCGTGCCCGGACAGTAGTTTCTTGCGTTGGATGCTGATGCATAGGAACTGTCACGAGCCACTGAGCCCGAGCTCTGCTTTATTCCATCTCACTGCATCTCAGAACTGGTTCTCCTACATTTTCTTCGTTGTCAGGTTATGCTTGTAGGGACATTTATGAGATGTTCAGATAGTGCTGGGCTTGGCCGAGTGAAGTGCTCCTCAGGCATTTCATTTTCAAGCTGTAAGAGATTTCTTGGGAGGTTTGTGCCTGGCCATTTGTTTATAACTGCTTCTGCAATGGAAACACTGCAGTTTTCCTCCCATACCATATTGCTAACACTCAGGTCTGTGACGTAGGCTTTCTTCTCCCATCAACCTGGCCTGCAAAAGCCTTAGGGTTACAAAAGACAGATTTTAAAAATGACAGAAATACCTGGGAGGGTGGTGGAGGGGGAAAGAGGAGGAGAAAGAAGAAGAGGGGAAAGAGAAGAGGAAGAAGAACAGAGAGAGAGACAGAGAGAGAGACAGACCTAGACTTTAAGTCTTAATTACAATTACAGGGGCTTTCCTAGCACCATTTCCTGGTGTTCACAGTGCTCTATGATCTCTGGAAATCAAGTAAAACAACTCCTGAAACTACGATCCTTCACAAATGAGTCATGTCTCTGTCTGTGACTGTCAGAATACTCAAACCAGAAACACGGCTCTGCTGAGTCCTCAGAACACAGCCACACTTCACATGGCCTGTTACCTTTGCTAGTCAGAGAGCAGCATGACTATACTCCGTGACCAGCTCTCTTATCTCATAATGTCTATGCAGGGCCCTGCTCCCAGAACTATGATTTTACAATAGTCTAATTTTTAGAGGTGGCCTACAGAAAGGATTTAAGAAGTTGCTTTTTGAGTAACCATAGCACAACCATAGCAAAACTGAAATAGAATTTACTATGAAACACCATCTGCTTCATTGTTACCTTTGCATTCACAGCAAAGGACATCTATATCAACTGATCTATATAGTTTTGTGTAGATACAGACAATGAATATAGAAATAAGCTCGAACATGAATACATGTTCTGAAGGTAATGTCGTTTAAATGTGAAATGCCACCTGTATAATTCAGGGTTCTTATATATGTGGGATTTAGCAGAGTGACTTACAGGCTGTGGTTAGGCTAGTCCAACATTGGCCATATTCTAACACAAAGTCCAAGAATCTAGCAGTTGTTTGGTCTACAAGGCTGGATGTCTCAGCTGGTCTTCAATATATGCAGGAATCCTGAAGAAGTAGGCTCTAATGCCAGTGAAGGGTTAGACTTGCCAGTGAGAGGAAGAGCAAGCAGGCAAAGAACAAAAGCTTCCTCCTTCAATGCCCTTTATATGGCTGACAAAAAACGGAGTGACCCGTATTTAAGGTGGATGTACCTACCTCAAACGATCTGGACTAAAGATGGTCTTCCCCCATCAAATGATTTGATTAGGAAAAATCCTCCACAGGTGTACCCAACCTTTAGTTAATTCCAGGTGTAGTCAAGTTGACAACCAAGAGTATCTCCCACCCCTTGTCTACTTGATACATAATTGTATCTCCTTAAGCCATGCTTAGTTTCCAAATGAAAAYAATTACCAAGTCATAATTATGCCTAAATTGATAGAACTATCTCATGKACTGCAGCAAACACATGATATTTTAGAATAAGTGGTTCTGTCCCTTAAGGAAAATTCTTTTAGAATCTCAACCATAAATATAACAATCATTGGTATTCTCTTACTGATGTTATATTGCATGATAAATTAAGAAAACAAAACAAATATCTGCACAAAYACATCTTAACAAAATAGAACTGAAAGACTCATGTCAATTATAATCCTTGTGTTTTGCAACTAGTTACATGACAAGCTGGTATTTATAACTGTCGTCCTCTATTACTATTTCTGTATTGCCTCCACCCTCAGCAAGCACCTTGACAGGTCTTGGTTCTTCTCCTGGAGGAGGGACCCATACCTTCATTCCTGAAGGATCCGTGCTGATTGTCGTCCTGCCAGGATTAGATTATTGTAGTTTCCCATTGACTCCTGTCTTAGCTCTTGTTTTATTGCTGTGAAGAAACATCATGACCTAGGAAATTCTTATAAAATAAAGCATTTAATTGGAAGCTTGCCTATAGTTTTAGAAAATTAGTCCATGATTGTTATGGTGGGAAGCAGACAGGCACAGTGCTGGAGCAGCAGCTGAGCAAGAGCTTTACATCTGAACCTCAGGCAACAGATACAGAGGAGACTGGGCCTGGCATGGGTTTCTGAAACCTTAAAGCTCACCCCTGACAGACCTCTTCCAACAAGACCACACCTACTTCAACAAGGTCACACCTCCTAATCCTACTTCAACAAGGTCACACCTCCCAATCCCTCCCAAAAAGTTCCACTAATTGATGACAAAGCATTCAAATAGATGGGCCTCTGGAGGCCATTCTCATTAAAACCGTCCCCCTGTTCCCATAGATTCACATGTTGGAACACGTGGCACCCAGCTGGTGACACTTTAAGGAGAGGTTGTGAAACCTTTTGGATGTGGAGCCTTCCTGGACAAAGTGGATCACAGGCCATGAGGTGTTATAATTGGGCCCTTCATCTGTTCACGCTCTGCTTCTATCGATGCAGCCAGCCTTCTGGTCCTCTCAGGCATGCTTTCTTGCCTTGCCACCATGTCTTCCTCACCATGGTAGACTCTATCTTTCTGAATTGTAAGCCAAACTATACTTTTTCTACCCTAGGTTGATTTTGTCTGGGTATTTTATAACAGCAAGGGAAAATAATTTAAGACAAGAAGTTAGTATATACTCTTTCTTTTCCAAGATTAGAGTGCCTGGAAGCAGCACCATAACAAGAGCAACCAACATACCAGAAGCAAGTCTTTGTTTCTAAAACTGCTGCACAATAAAAGGAGCCCAGCGTCCCTGGAGACACCGCTGATTTCATTGCTAGGCAGGGAGCATACAACATGAGCCTGAAATATCTTCCAGTGCCCATTTAAAGAAGAGCCAGAATCKCATGAAACTCTGAGCTCTCATTCTTCTATCCATTCTCTCTCTCTTCTCTCTCTGTCTCTGTCTCTGTCTCTGTCTGTCTGTCTCTCTCTCTCTCTCTCACACACACACACACACACACACACACACACACACACACAAAGAGGGGGGCAGTAGATTGAAGAGACAATTGAAAGAGCTCTCAATAACCAACTAGCTGGTATGATCTGAACAGCAAAGGCTTAAAGGATACTGGAGAGGAGGAAGGTTGGGAGGATAGCAGCCTGGTAATTTCCCTTTAATTCCTGCTAGCCATGGAGTATCTTCAGTACATCGGCATATCACCGAGAGTCCCTCCTTGGGAAGAAATAGCAGGTGCTGAGTCCCCTCTGGAGCATAAGGTTTTCCACAGTCTGACAAGCAGTTCTGACAGTACCACCTGTTTTCCTCTCATTAGGAGATTCTCCAGCTCCTGGGAAATGCGGATCTCTTCTCTAATTGTTGTTGGTCAGCTGCCTGGGTCTCCAGTGATGACTGAGAAACATGTGCATGACGAACAAGTGAAGTAACAAAGCAAGAGGAACAGCACATTCGAGAGTGCTTGTGTCTTAGTTTCCCTACTTGTAACTACCAGCAAACAGCTCTCCAAGAGGCAAAATATTGCTGGATAATGTTTCAAACCTTTTCATGTGTGATAGTTTATGCATTAGATTCTCTACCTCTTGTCTGTTATTTGTCTTCCCCAAACAAGTGGTTTCCTATCTCTTTCTTCTTTAAAAAAAAAAAAAATATTGGTCTATATAGGCTTTTTTAAGTACCACAAGAATACATGAACCGAGTTTTCTTTTAGTAAATAAAATTCTTCTCAAAGTTTTCCATAAAGGACTGGCCTTCAAGATGGAAATTTCCAAAGTATTTTTATTTGCCACAATCACAGCTGCATGCATGGTCAGGCCTGACCACAGAGGGTGGAAGCCCATGATGCCGGGACGACGGCAGAGTGTTCCAGGCTCAGAAGCCAAGCTGTTTTCTGCAGTCTGCACTTGATCTGTCAGGGTTCAAAGGCTGTGTCATCACTGACTGACTGTCAGGAAGGCAAGTTTAATGGCATAGAAATGTCAGGTATGACACTGAACAACTTGAAAGCGGGAGCTCACCACTACCCATCCCTTTAACTTAATTTTTAAACAGTTATTCACACGGCTGTTTGCCATCAGGGGTCGGTGAAAACAAATCGGAGGTCAGTAATAAAAGCTTAGATTCTGGAACCCCTGAACATACATTCATAAAGTTCAAACATTACATTCAGAAAGTTCCCTGCCTCTACCTCTCTTCCATCACCATAGCAGAATGCCAGGCAATGAGGAAGAGGAGTAAGTGGGGGCCTGGAGGAATTCCCAAAGAAGCCCCTCGTGATGTCTGCTCAGCACTCTTGTGTTTTTCCTTCAAGTTGTTAATAGCGCCTGTCTTAATTTGACTAGATAAACAGCTGGCCAAAACTCATTTATTACATTTAATACCTCCCTCTATAATATTTCAAGATGCTTTGCTATCCTGCTCAGATGATCCTTGCTGTGTTCTGGGTAGTTTGATAGTTGAATGTAACAGCTTAAATTAAAGAACCACAGTAAAGAAGTTCGATGGAGCCAGTCAGTGGGGGTGCACTAAGAAGGCAGAAGCAAACAGATCTCTGAGTTGGAGGCCAGCCTGGTCTACAGAGTGAGTTCCGAGATAGCCAGGGAGACACAGAGAACCCATGTCCCAATAAAACAAAACAAACAAAAAGAGGAAGAGGAAGGAAGGACGTAGGACTACTTGTTGTAGTAGTCATCATTGTTTAGTGGAAGTCATTTTGACCATACCCACCCTGTCACTTGCACAGCTCTCTCTAAAGTCCCCATCTCCCTGTGGCAATGAACTATTGAAAAGGTGATTGCTTCCCAGAAGTCAAGGCAGGAAGGAGAGATGAAATGATGGGTATCCACCTCAATTTGGAAAATTTGATTGCCGAGGTCTTTCAGGAGAGACTCAGAGGAAAGTGTAGCCACAGATGATGGCCTCAGGTAGATTGGAGCTTCCCAGAAAGGCACCCCTTGTCTAAGCACCTCCATAACCGATCTAAAAGAGGCAAGTAAATCTCTCTTCAGAGCCTGCTGTTCCCATTGCAACACCAGCAGCACCACCACAGAGCCAGCTATGTTCCCTGGGCTGTGCAAAGACAAAGACTTTGAAGAAAGGAGGAAATTGATAGAGGCTCCCACTAGAAGTTGCCCTTCTTGGAATTTGCATATATACATGCTTACATACATGTATATGTACATACACAGAGAGAAAACTGGCTTTCTAGAACTCTCTCTTTCTCAGATACACTTTTATTGTAATGGGATCGTGAGCCTGTTATGTAAACATTTTTTATCACTGAACTTGAATTACCATGGAATGAAAACTGACAATATGGCCCAAATATCAAGTTAGAATCCTTATAGCGGCATACTTTCTGCTTTACACATAGATGCACATTGTATATTTTAATTACTATGAAGCAAGCACTATTGTGACTGAGACAAGGCCATGTAGCTGTTGACAATTGTGAGCTGCTGGGACAGGGAAAGACACTTTCTCTAAGTGTAGCCCCTGTTAAGTCAACTGTGTATCAGTAGGAGACCATACATCCAATAGACAGGTCATCCAGACAAAAACTAAACAGAAATGGTGGTGTTCGATGATGCTGTATATCAAATGGACCCGGCATTTGATTTATAGCAAATGGTGGTGTTTGATAATGCTATAAATCAAATGGACATTTACAGAACATTTCACCCAAATATCAAAGACTATAACTTCTTAGCACTTCATGGAGCCTTCTCCAAATTGACCATATACTTGGACACAAAAGTCTCAAGAGAAACAAGAAAGTTGAAACAACATCCTGCATCCTATCTGACCTTCATGAGTTAAAGCTGGCCACCACAGAAACGAAGGGAAGCTTACAAACTCACGGAAACAGGAAACTCACCACTGAATGAAAAATGTCAGGAAATTGAGAAATTGAAAAGTTTTTAGAACTGAATGAAAATGAAAACCCAACATTCCCACACCTATGGAACACAATGAAGGATGTTCTAAGAGGCTAGATCATAGCACTCACTGAATGTTTATAGAAAAATATTGGAGAGAACTCACATTAGTAACTTAGCATGCCTGAAAATTCTGGAGCAAAAAGAAGAAATCACATCCAAAAGGCGTAGATGGCAAGAAATAAGCAAACTCAGGGCTGAATAATCAATAAACTAGAGACAATCGATGAAACAAATGTTGGTTCGTTTAGAAAATCTGTAAGCTTGWTAAACCTTTAGTCAAATTAACTAAAAGATGGAGAAAGAAGATCCAGATTAATAAAATTAGAGACAAAAGTGGGGGAACATAACAGCAGAAAGAAAATATTCAGTCAATTGGGACCCAGCTGGTGCCCAGMAAATTAGGGCTTTGGAATGCAGGACACTCCGGGATTCTGAGGAGGAGGAGAAGGGGAGGAAAAGGAAGAGGAAGAGGAAGAGGAAGAAATGGTTGCCTTCAGGATTCCAGCGACTGACTCACCAGAGCCTGAGGTACCTGTGCACCAAGGTACTGCCTCTGGCAAGGATCTTACTAAACCACTGCTGGCAGAGGGAACTCAGCCCTGCCTAGGTCTCCAAGATGCGACACACTGCAGTCAGCAAGGGCTGTGGCAGTTTCCAGCCTGCAGACAGAAGTCCATACAGAACACTGAAGAGACCTGCTGCTCCCGGAAGTCATTGCATGATAATCCTTCTCTGCCGCGTAGACTCACTCTGCTGCGAACAGCTCTTGGTTGGCATTCTGATGCCTTCCAGAATCTGGAATACTTCTTGGAGCTGTAGCTAGCACACTGTCTTTGCCTAGAGTTCAAACGCATTTCGTTTAAATCACAAAAGAGCCTCYGCAGGAGTGCAAAAGAACCCTGCTGGGAATAGCAGCCCGTGTCTATCCACCAGTGCCTCGCTACAGCCTCCTAATCTTTAACAGAAGTGTCAAAAACACGCAGGAGAAAAAAAAAAAAGACAATACCCTCCACAAACGCTTCTGGTAACCCTGCATGGAGTTCCAGTGCTTGTAAGAGAGCTAAGCGCCATCCCCCTCTCGCCCTGCACAAAAATCAATTCATAATGTATCAAAGACTTTAATTAGACCTGCAACTCTGACTTTCTGAGGGAAAACACAAGCAAGAGATGGTGAGCCCGGGGCCCTGTGCAGCCGGAGCGAGTGCCCTGCCTCTCTGGTACTCCATTAGCCCAAGGCTTTCCT
>BDUI01011576.1:57752-70943 GCA_002335545.1 Apodemus speciosus
TCTCTGACTAAGTGCATAACACATATTTTTGCTCAATAAAAGGAAAAGCAACACCACAATCCATAGTCGAATTAGGTATCTAACGAATAGAAGTTTTAATCGTCTTACTATTGTGAATTTCATACTTCCTACTTATGATGCTAGCCAAGACTGAYGTCATATAAATTAATCTACCCAACAAACAAGGGAGTGAGTGGCTTTGTGAGAGTATTTTAGTGAACCATACTCACAAGAAAATTGATTTTGTAAGCTGTGGCTTGCTTTATTTAATATTGCTTTTTTTCCCCTGAAAAACAATAATTTTACATCATGTGAGGGGAGCAAGATTTGGTGTCTTRTGTGCATTTTATTTAAGTTCCTGATGTAATTTCCTGAGTAGCTTTTTATGTATAAATCTTTTCACTAAAATGACTTTTCAGTGCTTTGGTAACTTATTTGCTGTTATCCACTGGATTCTTGTGCTTTTGCATCAGGGTTCAGAAAAACAGCAGCCATTTGCCTAGAAGCATCGATCTTAGCTCAGGTCTTTGCTGGTATGCGCTTCTCCAATGGACAGACTAACAGCCAGTGGGCACACTGCCAGCCCTCAGTGGTGGAGATGTGAACACTCAGTGGCCTACTATGTAGATTAAGCGCCAACATGTCTCTTGTTTAGAATAAACATGAATGAGCTGGAAAGTCTTCAGGAAGGATGAAGTAAACAGCACTATACAAATTCTCCCAAACTCAAGCTGGAATAAGCCAGTTCTCAAGAGGTTAAACCAAAACAACAACAGCAGATGCTTCAAAGAAGAGGGAAAAAAAGAAGTAGAACAGGAAGACCCTTCTCTTTACTAGGTCACATAATAAGCACACTCTGTTCTCGGGAAAGTCAGCTTTTGAATTTAGAGTTGTGGAAAGGCTCATTTCTGGAAACAGCTTGTCCTCAAGTTCTTTAGCAGTTTAGTTAAAGCGAGAGTAGGAGTCASAGGCTGCTCACAATAGAAACTCGCCAACCTCACTGTGACCTATCTGGTGCACGACAAGGAGCTGGAAGGCCTGCAATCAGCACGATTCACCCAGGCTCTCAGATTGCTGCTTAAGAAGCAGGCTCTGCTTTGGAGGTAGTTCTCCTCTCTGACTGTTAAGTCAGGTGAATCTAGGGAACACTGATGAGTGAAGGGAAATCATTCGAGTGTGATAATATATAGCCGTTTCTGTTCACAGGTAGGAAAAAAATAGCTGAGAGTATTTAAGCAGGATTGTGAGTTGAATATGAAATGATCCCCAGTGTTGGTCTCAGATCTGATGGAACTAGGGTACCAGTGGTAGAGAGCCACTATATGCATGTGTTGGGAACCAAGGCTGGGTCCTCCGGAAGAGCAATACAGGCTTGTAGCCACTGGGACTCGTATGTTTGGACACTTGGTTGTCAGCTGGGGGTAATGAGGAAGGACTTCCCTACRGACAGGCCAGGCTTTAGGCTTTATAGCGTGTCTCCACTTTCTCTCCTCACTCTGGGTGTAGCCACCAGGTCAGCATCAAGCTCCTTCAGGCCATGCTTTCTCCAACATAATTTATCCTGTTACCCTGGAACTAAGGAACCCCTTCCGCTTTAGTTGCTTTGTGCTGGGGATATCCTGTTACAGCATCTGAAATACCAGGAACGAAGAAGCAAGGAGGAAGCTGTGCCCCTGTGGTTCAGATGGCAAGTTCTGCCTGCACCGGTGACGACACCGGAGTCTCAGCCCTTCGATTATTAGGTTGCAGGATGACAATCTCTGTGAATCTTAGTATTCCTGAATGTAAAATTAGAAAAATGATAATGTTTACTTCTTCTGAGAGTTATTGTAGGCACTGGAAGAAGAGAATATTAAAGTCATGAATTCAAAACTCTGACTTGTACACTGAAAATAAGACTCAAATAGACTGTCAACGTCTGTTTGAGTGGAGAAGGGTTAGGTTTAATACTTAGGGATCAGAGACTAGAGAAATTAGTTTAATAAATTCTTGCATTTTATATGCCAGTAAACAGAATTGCTACTTTTTTTTTGAGGAAAATCTCTAGAACAATATCTCATGCACTTTCTGAAGTGCAATGACATTTCAGGCCACTAGACAATGCGTAAACTAAGGTGAGTCTGAATGAAGACAGCCTGTTGGGAAGACATTGAAAGTTGTCCCCAAAATCAAACTTAAAAATATTTTATTTTCATGTCATTCATTCATTCATTCATTCATTCATTTGTTTTGGTTGAAGCATTTTTTGACAGTCTTCTATATAGTTCAGAATGGCTTGGTAATTCTTCAGACCAGATGCTAACATATAGCAGTCTTTCTGCTTCAGTCTCCAGTGGGCTGGGATTAAGGCATATGCTACTGCATTTATTTTATTTTCTTAAAATTCAAAGCAGTATTTTACTTTTAATGTTTTGTTTTTAAATCGTTTGTGAGTATGTTGTGTGAGTGTGCATATGTGTGTACATGTGCATGTGTGTGCATGGTGTATGTGTGTGGCATATACCTGTGTGACCATGTACTTCAGAGTGCTACTTCATGCATACAGAGGTCAGAGGACAAGTTGCAGGAGTCAGATCTTTTCCATCACCTTTACCTGGTTTCCAGAGATCACACTCAGACCCTCAGGTTTGGTTGATAGCATTTTTGAACACTGAACCATTCTGCTGGTTCAAAAAACTGTGTTTTACAAAATATAACTTAAATATAACTCAGTTTATTTTATTTTTATGAAAGATAACTGCACACACACACACACACACACACACACACACACACACACACACACACACCCCTCTCCTTGTGACCACTGTACACATTTCCTCTCACCTGTCCCGACCTTATGTTATCATGAATATACTTCTGCCCCTATAGATTTGTCCATTCTACATATTTCACACAAATGGGAGCACACAGCATGAGGCTCTTGGTCTGTGGCATCATCTTTCACTTAGTGAACTACTTCCAAAGTTCACCCACATTGTCACATATATCAGTATTCTTCTTTTTATTATGACATTACACAGAACGCCTTTCATTGGTCCATTGGTGGGCATTTGGGTTGCTTGTATATTTTAAGGTTAATGATTTTCTCAATAACTATGTATGGAGCTTGAGTGATATAAATTATTTTATTACTAATTTGGGTACAAAATTAAGAGCAAAATTACTGGGTCATATTGGAATTTAGTGTTCAATAACTGCCAGGCTGGGTATCCCTATCCTGAACCTGTTTCCTCCCAACAGTAAGGTGTACATTTCTCTGCCTCCTCTGCAATGCTCTGTACTTCCTGATACCTGTTTGTCCTAATGAAAGAAACTCCTTGTGTGGTTTGCTTGGCTTCCTTTGCAGTTTTCCCAACAACCAATAATATCAAACGAAGTATATTCTCAGGTACTTATTGGATATTTGTATATTTTTTAAAAGTGTTTGTCAGATCTGTTACTCATTTTAAAAGTGGGCTATTTCTCTTTATGTCCTCCACTTTCATTCTGTATATACTCTGCATGCAATTACCATATTCCATAGAAAATGAGTCAAYGTTTTCCTCTTCTCTGTCAACTGCTGATGTCAGACTTTGAACTAACTTCCCATCCATTAGCCAATTTTGGGATGATGGGGAATAATCGTTCTATTATTTTAAGTCTTCAGCAAAAAAATAAAAAAAAAAATAAATGACTAGGATTTCACCAGGTAATGATGCAGAACTTTGAATCAATTTATAGWTTAGTGGGAAATGGAAGTTAAAACTGACTTGCATGCATTTGATTTCTGAGATAAGACCTTACTATGTATGACAAGCTGGCACAGAATTGACAGCAATTCTTCAGCCTCAGATTTCCCAGTTGCTTTTCTTTGAGAGAAACCGGACTGTTCACTTAMGAAAGTATAGCCATTCATTAGTCTTTATCTTCATGCAAAGATGCAATGAAAGTTTAGAGAGTTTGAAATTTATAGGCACAGCTTGCTTTTATTTGAAACGAATGTCCACATCTATTGAAATTAGCAACAAGCAAACTAGCTAACTGCACAGTTTTGTTTCTCAGTGGTCCTGAACACACGTTGGCACACAGTTTGCTATGTTGTCTTACCTGGAAGTCAAAAGACCAAGAGCTTCCAAAGGGTGTGAAAACGTCCACCTTCTCAAGATGGCATGCACTTCAGAAACTGTCCCCTCGTCCCAACCAGGGGCGCTACCCAAGACCAGAGGAAGGGAGGAGTTTTCATTATTGCAGTAGAAACGATAAAACCACAAATATCTCCTTTTCTCCTCAGAAAGTCTGAAAAATAAAAAGGAAATTGTGTGTGTTGGCGGTGGGGAAGGAGGGAGTTGAGTATTGCTRTAAACACCGATACAAAACCTTGCTCTGGTTTCCTGGAGTGTGTCTCAGTTTCTATTGGAAAACTGGTTCTTTATCATGAAGGAGTTTGATAGGTTAGTTTATCAGCTTATTATCTGTTAGTATATTCTTTGCAGAAAACAGACCAAACCAAAACAAAAACCACCTTCACTTCAGATAATTATCATTTACTCTTCTTCCTCTATCATTACTGTCTTTGTAAAAAAAAAAATGTGTCTCCTCTAGGACAGACCATGTCTGTGTGAGTCTTGTGAACTTGGTCTGGGGAGAACAATCCTGTTTCACACTTTTTTCTTTATAATGAGTCAGCTGAGAAGTAAGTGAGTCTGGGAAGAAAAGGCATAAAATTTAAGGATGAAACCTTGTCATTTCGGAGTTATTCCTCCAGAGTTCAGATTATTCTCTGACTAACTTCACAAAGATCTCATTCTATCCCTGGGTGACAAGAGTTCAACCCTTTGGCATGAAGACAACCCTGATAGCACTTTCTTAAACACTCCACCTTAAGCAGAAACTTCAATCTAGAGCACAGAGGGTGACTTCTGGGGAATTTACCTTGTTGCTCTTAGCCTAGTGAAATCATACAGTCCATTGAGAGGGCAGTGTCTGTCCTCTCTATCTCTACGTCCACTTTTGACTCTTGCCTCTCCGAAACTGTACAATCCAACTTGTCCTAAATCAGCCAAGACTTCCAAGAAGAGTATGAGAAATATCAAGTAATTGGAGAGGCACAAGTCCTCATCATTGAGACTAGATGCTTTTATGCTTTGCCTAGATCCTTTGTTTGTTCCGTCTTTTCCCTGGGATGTGTTGTTCTGGTTAACTTCCTTCTTTAATACTGAGTGATGCTGTTCTCCAGTGCCACTCTCTGGAAACCAGATTTATGTAAAGCAAAATGCACAGAATCAACTCAATGAATTTTGACCTATGCATTTGCCACCTAGCAAATGAACTCCTGTCAATGTACAAAGCAATTTTTTTCATGTTGCCAGAGGCAAGCAAAGAGTTGATTTATTTCACTCTGGATTAATATAATCCTTTACTTTCACTAAAAAATGCTTTAGATATTATCCATATTGTTAAGTGTGTCAATAGTCTATCCTTTATAATTAGTGGCTATTATTCTGTTGTTGAATACATTACAATTTTCTTATGTAATCTTTTTCGTGGCCATATGAGTTATTTCTTTTCTGAGGAGCATTATAAATCAAAGTCACATGAATATACACATGGAAGCTTTTTAATGGTTGTGTTTTCTTTCTCTGCAGATAAACCTAGTTTCTGTTTGCTTCTGGCCACTTGTCTTATTTGTGGAAGAAGAAAGTCTGTTATTGGAGATGGCTGTAAAGTTTCACATTCTTTCCTAAAAAGTGTGTTGTTTTCAGTTGAACAGTGTTCTTGACAATTATTAATTAAGTTTTTCCTTAATTAATTATTAATTAAGTCTTTGTAGTCCTATGCTTTCTAATTGCATGATCTTGGTTCTAAATTTCTCTTTAACATATAGACAATTTCCCTTGTACTCTGTTCTCTATCTTTCATGAGGCACCTGCTTGTCCTTCATCTACCTTTTTGGCTGGCTTATTTAGATCCATTTATACTTTTATCTATACTGAAAACAACAGTTTTGTYATATAAATGTCTTGCAGATATATTCCCAGAATGTCTTTCATATTTATTTTGTATCACTGTCTTTTGATAACTGGTTTTAAGCTTTAGCTCAACTTTTGTCTGCTTGTCTGCCTCCTGCCTGCCTGCCTCCCTGCCTGCCTCCCTCCCTCCCTCCCTGTCTGTCTGTCTGTCTGTCTGTCTGTCTGTCTGTCTGTCTGTCTGTCTGTCTCTGCCTGTCTGGCTGGCTGCCTGTCTGTCTTTGTCTGTCTGTTCCCTCTGTCTGTCTATCATCTGTCTCTGTCAGTCTGTCTTTTTCTGTCTGCCTGCGTGTCTCTGTTGGTCTGCCTCTGTCTGTCTATCTGTCTGTGCCTGTATATCTTTTTCTGCCTTCTCTGTCTATCCTAACCTTCATTCTTAGAAAGCTTTTTAGTCCTAGACTTCACATTTAAAAGATCCATCGTAACTTAGTGTCTGCCTGTGGTTGAGTTCAGGCATCAAGTTTTCATCTTATCCACCTTCTCCTATCATTTCCTTTCCTGCTCTGTAAGAGTGGCCATTCGCACCAAATTCTCTGTTCATTAATTGTCTTGGCACACTAAAACACACATTTATAATCAACTGAATATTCTACCCTGAGTTCTTTGACTTTGCCTATTTTTAAGTCATTGTTGCATTTCTATTAATTTATAAATGTATAGTGCATGAAATTAAAGGAAAGAAGTCCCCAACTCATTTTCATAATTCTTTCTACTATTTACATCTACAGAATAACTTTAAAAGTTGGATTTGTGAAATCTGACTCTTTTTCTCTTCAGTGTTGCTGTATTGAAATCATTGTTTGCATTTTAAAACTCTTAAATTATTTAAACTATTAATCCAATACAGTCTGTATCTACATTTTTTCTGACCGTCAATTTTCATTTCATAAATTGATTGCATGCTAGCTAATGTCCCAGATACTTTTCTAGTTAGCAGTCATTGGYTATTAGGAATTCTGCACTGCTGAGAGCATTCTTCTATGGCTTTAGTATTGAATGAGCTGATGTGTTCARTCAGAGGCTTAATTACAGGCAAACGTTCTGAAACTTCTGAGATTTCGTTTTATGATAGATTAAGTCAGGTTTAGAAAGGCACCTATGTATAGATACTGTTCAGTTAGACCTACTCCTGTCCAGCATCTTTTTTGTTCACTTATTAAATATCTGCTGTGCTTTATAAGCTTCCGGTATTTTCATGATCTGAATTTCTGTTCTTCAGTTTGCTCAGCTTCTGAAGTCTACATTCATCCCGCATCTCCTCCAGACCATGGAAGACTTCATGGTTATAAATAGTAACTGAATACTCCAGTGCAGGTGCCCAGCTCCCAGTCTGCCTATCTCCCTTCTGTCAACATGGTGTTCTGAAGTTTCTGCCTACCTTATCATCATTAAGCTCTGATCTCTGCCCTTTTCTGTTAAAAATAACCAGACTACGCAGTATTCCTTTTTAACACCCTTCATTCTCGGGCTTAGGGAAATTCATTTCTGAAAACACAGTTGCTTCCTGTGTATTTTGCTTGTGTTATACTTCTGTAAGCCCCCAGGAACCATCTGGTACCAGGTACATGCCATGCTAAGTATCCACTGATTTCAAGATAAATTCCTCTTGTATATGTTTATCCTTTAACTCTCCACATATAGGGAATTATTCTTTTGGTTGATATGAAGGTTTTATTTTCCTTTCTCTTTTTACAAATACCACAGTAACCTTTGCACTGGACCTTGAGTCTGAATTTCCTGACTCTGATTACATGTGGTTAATTTGAAAGAAGGAATAAATAACTCACCAAGCAAATAATAAAACATTAAGTGATTTAAGTCTCCAAACTAAATGCTATTTGGAAACTCCACACACTGTGATCCATCTGTTCCCAAAGCCCAGAGTCAGTCTGCACTGCACATAATTATATTTAAGTGAAACAGAAGGAAATGTTGCCTCTTCAATGTATACATTAACATAAACAAAATCTGAATCAGAAAACCAAGTAGGATTCAATTGGGAAAGTTAATTGTTAAAATGTATGTCTTTATTAATGAATTTTTATGTGTATGTTGGTGCGACTCTATGGTGTGTGTGTGTGTGTGTGTGTGTGTGTGTGTGTGTGTGTGCCCCTGGAAGCCAGAAGAGGATGTTGGATTTCCCAGAGCTAGAGGTAAATGCAGTTGTGAGCTTCCTGGCACACAGATAGACCATCTTTATCGGCTGCCCTACCACCACCACCTGGACTCAGGGAACACAGAAGAAAAGGAGCCTAAAATAATGTAACAGTGGAGGTCGAAGCACCAAGCTATGAGATGCTACTTTCTAGACATCATAAGGCTGTTGCTTTCCTGAACTCACAGCTCCCATGATGCCTGCATGAGATCCCACACAAGGTTGAGTTAACCAAATTCTCAATATACATGGTGGAGGTCTTCTCCACACACCCCAACTGTGGAGTAACTACCATGAGGATCAGTTAGCGCTGTGTGATTGTAAGGTTGTGAGTCACTGCTTTTTGAGAATGCAGCCACTGATAGATTTCCTTTCCATACTGCACACCACGCCCATGTACACATGGGAATACTAATCAGACTTCGGTGGGGACTGGAAGATGCAACGCATCAGTGGGCAACAGTCTTATGATGTCTTTAAGACCTAAAGATGGCAGATGCATCTCATGGTCCTCTTAACACAAAAGTGGCAATCTCTTTTAATGCCTTTGCCACCTCTACTGTCCAAAGCCTCTCTTACTACTCTTACCAAAAAAATAGAATAAAATAAAATAAAACAGTTTACATTGGGAAAGTGTGCCACATATAAGAACATCATTCAGTGTGATTGGAATGAGAGATTTTAAGTATGGAAAAGGTGGCAATGTTTTGAAATGTTAAACATCTTTAAACAAAAAGGTTAAACCTAATAAATTATAATTAGACATATTCATTTATGTATTAGGAGTTTGTGTGCTGGGCAGTGGTGGCACACGCCTCTCATCCCAGCACTTGGGAGGCAGAAGCAGTCGGATTTCTGAGTTTGAGGCCAGCCTGGTCTACAGAGTTCCAAGACAGTCAGGAGTATACAGAGAAACCCTGTCTCAAAAAACCAAAAGAAGAAGAAGAAGAAGAAGAAGAAGAAGAAGAAGAAGAAGAAGAAGAAGAAGAAGAANAGAAGAAGAAGAAGAAGAAGAAGAAGAAGAAGAAGAAGAAGAAGAAGAAGAAGAAGAAGAAGAAGAAGAAGAAGAAGAAGTTTGTGTGTTTAAATTAACCCCAAGTGCATGGTGGGTAATTTTACTTTTAATATTTGAATTATAACTTGCCTTTATTTTGAGAATTTAAACACATATGATAAAACTTGATCATATCAGCCCCTATTTCCATCCTCCAACCCCCTACACCCCTAAAATAATGTTCTCTTTGCTTCATCTCTCTTATATATTATATAATACATTTTATATGTTTTCTGTATATATTAAACACACTCACATATATGTAAATATATATCCCATGATTAATGTTCCCATGGGCATGGGGTACWGCGCCAAAAGCAAAACATATCAGTGATCAATTTAAACCCTGGTCTTCGCCATCAATTTATCCAGAGTTCCTTGGATCCTCAGGCACCTTATTTAAAAATTCTAATCGGTGTCATGTATACTGAACTGTTAACCTATATTCTCCCCAATCTAGCCACTGCTCCCTCCCAAGGTGCACTTAGACTCTTGCTAGAAAACCAAACTAACTTCTTCCATAATTTGCTGGCTATTATTTTTTATTGATTCTTTAGCCCATTCTTAAACTTGCATTTAAGAGGACCACACAAAAAGTATAACTCCTCTTTTTTAAGTGATGCCCTTTTCTTAGAATACATAACTCCCGTTACACATATTATCATAGTGTGGTCCTAGCAGTGTGTATACTGGTGCACATATGCACATGTGCACAACTCCCGAGCTTTATGCCTATGGTTTATTATGAATGAGTACAGCTGCTGAGCTGTGACGCAGATATTAYCAGAGAGCAAGCATACATGCCGCTACTTACCTTGTGGTTTCACCAAGTGATTTTCACCTTATTTAGAGAATTGCTGGTTGACCAGTAAAAGAATTCCTTACTAACAGACTTAGCGTTTATTAGAAATGATTTACTTCGGTCGTCTTAAATATCTGGCAGAATAACTAAAATTAAATTTCCCATGCTTACTGAAACAGCCTCCGAGAATGTACGGAGCGATGGCCGCACAACCTTTCTCCCCGAGAAGTGATGAGGTCTACCTAATCACTTGCTGCCTTTAGAGCTCAGACTTGAAACATTTCCAACTTCATACTGTTCTTTCATCTGAAGTTAAAGTTGCTAAGACCTATATAAAGTCCATGTGAGTGAGGTAAAATCACTTCTTTAGTTTTTAAACATTAACTGATGGTCCAGCTACCACGGCCTCGGGAAACGCCTGCATGTGCACTCTCAGAAGACTTGAGTGCGGTCAGCATGGGTGGCTAGAGCAGAACACAGAGGGTTAATCCCAGGCCTGGGCCACTCACAGCAAGGGGGTCTGCTTCCTGGAGAGTCTGGCGATGTGCTTTAAACACTCTCTTGGAGGCTCTTCATGGTCAGTTCCATTCTCTTCAGACTCAGGTTTCACATACTCCCATCCCGTGGCTGGAAAATCTATCTGAAACCAAGAAGTGATTTCCTATGAACTAAACATGCATGCAAGTACATTTACAATTTAATAATGTTTACTTTAGATTTGTAGAAATGAAAGAAAATGATAATTTCTATTTTGTTGCGCTTTTTTTATTGGTTGACATACTTTTAAAAGAACCCATTCGAGTGTGGAGTTGGCGCTCGGATGTAAGCGGCGTTTAGTATTTTAGCACACGTTGTCTAGAACACTCAGTGGTGTTGTATAAGAATGATAATCTATGAACTCTTCACGAAGCTGAACATATTTCTCCTCTGTTGTATTTTAAGATCATGTTCTCTCTGATTCTCGCAAATAAAGCGACAGTAGGTAACATGACAGCAGCAAGATGTTTCTGAACTATGGTGTGGTTGGGACTGTTTGGGTTCAGTATTTTTTTCCCTTAAGGTTAATAATTTCTTTTCATCGCAATTGCTCTGTTGA
Organism: Apodemus speciosus; assembly: GCA_002335545.1. Lineage (NCBI taxonomy): Eukaryota > Metazoa > Chordata > Mammalia > Rodentia > Muridae > Apodemus > Apodemus speciosus. The sequence continues at coordinate 68,868 of BDUI01011576.1, forward strand.
ACTGTCCTATTGGTATCATGGAGAAAATCCAGGAATGTTCTAGACACTGTAAGTTACAGTTTGAAATGCAGTTTAATCTTTTTTCAGTTTTCTTACTATTTATGTGAAAAAGTAGATCATTTCATTCTATTTAATCCATAATATTTATTTTAAACACTATTTTGGTATAAGCTTTGTTCTCATTTGTCAATAATTGCTTCAATGTGATAAACTAAACAAGACAATCTAAGACAAAGTAATGTTAGCATTACCCGAGAAGAATATTGGAGCCTTGATTGATTGTGGTGATTTAGATAAAAGCATTTGCAGTCCTCCTCCCATCACCACCCTGGGGTCACAGGACTTTTTGGTTGCTAGGCAGCAGGGATGACTCCTGAATAACAAGTGGTTAATCCCAGGCACATATACATGCGAGTAACATGAAATGTCTGTCTGTCTGTCTGTCTGTCTGTCTGTCTGTCTGTCTGTCTGTCTCTGTCTCTCTGTGTGTATGCACACATATGCATGTGTGCATTAATTTGGGGGTATGTTAAGAGTTGGAGCGGGAGAAGGAGGGCTGTAAATGATGGCAATACAATCTTCAAGCGTAAAATTCTCTAAAAAATAAAATTAAATAAAAACAATACAAGAAACTGTAGCTAACGAACTAGTACAATTTTACATCGGTCTGAAGGAAATGGTGGGGAGATTGTAGACTCATGACTGTGAAGGGAACATGATTGCTAGTGCTGTGAAGGTTTTCCATCTGAGCGACTGTAATAGGTGCAGTACACATCAAAGCGTAAATACAACACTCTCTTCAGGAAAATGGACGAGACTACAGACTATCGCCCTAAACTGAAGGAGTCAGTCTCAGACAGACAAACGTGCTTTCTCTCAGAAAGTGGTGTGTGATGGCTGGGCCAGTGGAGTGAGACAGGTAGATCTCAGGGGCTCGATGGTCATCCAGCCTCGTCCAACCAGAGAGGTACAGGAAAGCAAGAAACGGTATCTGAGAAAYGAGGTGGGAGCCTGCTGAGGAACGATGGMCAAGGTTGACTCTAGCTGTTACAAGCACACATATGCTCCTGCCCACATGTACACACCCTGATGGAGTCAAATGGACTCCATCATTCAAGAGCAAGCAAGAAGATGAGGAGACCCAGGAAAAGACGAGCAATAATCTGCTTATCCACTTCCATCCTGAGCTTGTATCCAATTCTCTTCAGCCGCTGCTTCTCCTCGCTTCAGCCGTCTCGGGGTTGGACGGCAGTTATTTGCCTGAAGAACTGTATTCTATGAAACTTCACACCCCTGCCTCCCTGGTGTGGCTGGTGGCTGCACTCCGACATTTACCATTCATAGTGTATGGGCAACCAGAACAGAAGACCTGACTGACTACAGCAGGTGTCCTTTGAGTGAACAGAGGCAAAACCAGGAAGCTGAAATAAACATGATTAGCATCTTATCAATTTCTGTTAAAGAGCTGAGATTGTGGTATGCATCCCCAACTCCCCACCTGATGTCTCTCCCTCAGACCCATGTTTATTTTCTGGCATAACTCTGGTTCCAGGACCTGCTTTTAATTTCCTTACCATCTCCTGATCGTGTGAGTGTGGGCTCCCACATGGGAAAGCACTGCCTACACTCGCTGAGGCTTGAAGACAGCCTGGTAATGCTGATTTTCAGGTGCCACTCATCCATTTTTTTGAGGCCTGCCACTTCCCTGGAATCCACTAATCTGGCTAGACATATTGGCTGTTTAGTCCCAAGGATCTACTCTTTCACTGCCCCAGCACTTAGACTGCAAGCTTACACCAACGAATCAGCCATGTATTCACATCAGTCCTGGGTAGGAATGTCCGTCCTCACGCAAGCACTTTTAGAAATAGAGTTATACCCTAAAACTCATTCTTGAATCAATTTCTTACTCAAGTATGTAGCAGAAAGCTTAACAGGGTGCTTTGGCTTCTTAAACTAGGACGTTTAAGGATATCAATATCAATTCTTTAATAACAAGCAATTTACTTTATCAAAATAATGGGCACTTTAAAATTTGGTAAGTCCTATGTGCTTAGCATGAGAATATGTTTATCA
>BDUI01011577.1:14061-34847 GCA_002335545.1 Apodemus speciosus
AGTGGACCCTGGTTCTGGAAAGTCCCAATGCAGCAGTGTAGGGGAATACCAGAACAGGGAAATGAGAAGGGGTGAATAGGGGAACAGGGGGAGGGAAAAAGACATATGGGACATTTGGGGGGCGGGGAAACAAGGAAAAGGGAAATGAAATGTAAATAAAGAATATATCCAATAAAAAAAACTTCATACCAAAAAAACAATGAATTCATGAAATTCTTAGGCAAATGGATGTAACTAGAAAGTATCATGCTGAGTGAGGTAACCCAGTCACAGAAGAACACACATGGTATGCACTCACTAATAAGTGGATATTAGCCCAAAAGCTTCGAATACCCAAGATGCACTTCACAGATCACATGGATCTGAAGAAGGAAGATCAATGTGTGGATACTTTGGTCCTTCTTAGAAGGGTGAACAAAATACTCACAGGAGGAAATATGAGGACAAAACATGGAGCATAGACTGAAGAAAGGCCATCCAGAGACTGCCCCACCTGGGGACTGATCCCATATACAGACACCAAACCCAGACATTATTATGGATGCCAAGAAGTGCTTGCTGCCAGGACCCTGATATAGCTGTCTCCTGAGAGGCTCTGCCATAGCCTGATAAATACAGAAGATGATGCTTGCCCCAATCATTGGACTGAGCATGGATTCTCCAATGGATGAGTTAGAGAAAGGACTGAAGGAGCTGAAGGAGTTTGCAAACCCATAGCTAAGATCAACAATAACAGCCATCTAGAACCCCCAGAGCTCTCAGGGACTAAACCACCAACCAGAGTACACATGGAGCAACCCATGACTCCAGCTGCATATGTAACAGAAGATGGCCTTTTAGGGCATCAATGGGAGGAGAGACTTTTGGTCCGGTGAAGGGGAAACCAGGAAAAGGGATAAAATTTGAAATGTAAATAAACAAAACATCCAATAAAGAAAAAAAACTTCACATTTTTAATTTCTTTTACATTATTTGTCTTTTAAGAAGGTTCCTCAAGCATATGGCTAAAAAGACAAGTAACCCTATTTAAGAAGAACATATTTCATTTTAGCTGTTATTGCTGCAAACAAATGTCATATATTTGAACATATACATGAACAAGCTATTCCTCTGAAGAGTTACTTAATATTCTATTCTAGCATGGTTTTTCTGAGACTAGAACCAACTCATGGGAAGAATACCCTGGTGAATGGAAACCAGACAATATCTATGCTTTCTCCTTCTTCAATAACTCTATTTATTTCCATATTCCATTCCTCTGGAATATGGAGAGTAGGTGAAGAGGAACAAAATACTTCTATGTACTGTAGGCTATATATATATATATATATATATATATATATATATATATATATATATATATATATATATATATATATATATATATATATATGTATGTATGTATGTATGTATATCTTCTTGGAGCAGAGAATGGTCTAACTTTGTTACCTAATAAAGAAAGAGGGTCTCAGGCCTCCAAACACATGGAACAGAATTGAACAACTCAAATAAGCTAGTAGATTCTTCCAAGCCTTCCTCAGAAGAACCCAGTTGGCTGACACCTTGATTTCAGCTTTGTCATCTGCTAAGCAAGAAAAACAGACATGCTAACTTCAGCTTCTTTCCTATAGAGCTGAAGACTTTTGTGCTATTCTATTCCATGCCCTTGGCAAGACATTCCAGCAGCAGGAACTTAATAACTCTATGAGTAGCTTAGAAATATTTACTTTTATAACAGTTTTAAAGCTAGTGAAAATCCAAGTATATATGCTAAGCTAGTTGAAAATAGGATTTACTTTTGGAATAACTACAGAGTCAAAAGTTCATACCAGTTTTGTTTTGTATACCTACACAGAAATAATTTAACTGTGAAAAACTATACTTTTGAAAAATAAATCCCCTGGGTAAAAAGGCTATCTGTTAAACCTGAATGATAATCTTTCTTTCCTAATTGTCACTGTCCCATAACCCTAAAGCTTTCATTATATGCATACAATATTTGGATATCAACATGGTTTCTTTAACACACATAAAGTTAGATAAAACTGAAAAAAAATAAATTGATGAGCTCAGAACAAATAGACATTTGGCTCAAAGGAGAATGTTAGCCTTGATTAACTAGAATATCTAAAATTTACCTCTGCACTCTGTCTAACCTTTAAACCACACAACTCTTTTTTTTTGGTACTGGGCATGTTCCAGAATTTTTCTAATAAATGTATTGTTCTTACATAGAAAGTCAAACAAATGTTCTTTAATATAAAAATAAGATAGAAGTTCTGAGGACAGCAATTATTTTCATTATAATTTATCTTTTACTAGCCAAATAAATACATGAAACAAAATATTTTAAAACTGACTGTCTCCTGTGAAAAAAGACCAAAAAAACATATTTCCTTCCTAATTAGTTAGAAAACTTAAAAGTTATGTTAATAAAGGGGCAACTTACCAATTAATATGATTGTTGCATAAAATATACTTAATTTCAAGCCATCTCTTTTAGTCCTGTGTTCACTTCTTGGTATGCATTGCTGATCTATTATAGTTCTTGGATGCACATGATGATGTCTGGAGAGATTTTTGGCTGCCACAACAGCTAATTCATGTTGACATCTGAGTACATAGAGGTTAAGCCTGAAATAATAGTATTGCCAAGGTTGAGAAACCCTTGTCTAAAAGGATCTAGACATAGATAAGTAATAAATAAAGATCTGGTTTTTATATTTAAGGAAGTTAGTAATGTTATATTACACAGAATCGCTAAGAGAGGGGAGGAGGACAGTGACAAAAAGAGAGATAGGTGCAAAGAGGAGGCAAAGCCAACTAATCAAAATATTTTAAAAGAAAAATAATTATGTGACACAAAAAGAGCGGGAGTTGGTTGTAAAGATGACTTGGCCAACCCAATGTACTGTCATGGGGCTGGAACATTGAGTGAAAGCTAAGAAAAGGCAATGCTGTCATAAAAATACATTACAGACAATCCCTAAATACAAGCTTTAAGTGAACTGTTATCAGAGAAAACTTCATGGTTTGAAGTGTCAGGAATAAATACTACCTTTTCTTTCTGCATTTAATTTGTTTTCTTTTTAAGCCTATGACAGGAAAACATGGAACATGAGGATAAATGACTACCAACAAGGCCCTAAAACATCATGCAAAACCTTCTCTGAAATAGCAATTTAAAATTTGTATTCTGTAAGCAATTTTCACATTTAAATGGGCTTTTTAAATACCATAGTTAACATTTCATTGTTATGACAAAATATCCAACAAAATCATCTTCAACAGAAGAAAGATTTGTTTGGCTCACAGTTTCAAAACTTGTAATCCAATGGCTCATTGTTTCTTTGCTGCAGCTAGGCAGAATGTCACAGAAGGGAAGATGTGCTTGAACAAAAATGCTTACCTCCTGATAGCTAGGAAGAAAATAAATAGTAATGAGCCAAGGTCAAAATATAGCCCCACAGCTTTCCTAAAAAACTATTTCCCTTGAATGAGGTCTCATCTCCTAATTTTACATTAAATTAGAAATATATCGATTGATACACTCTAGTAATCCAATACTATCTCAAAGGCTCCACCTTTGAAATTTATTACATTGAGAACCAAGCCTTCCAAATGACTACCAAGCAGGCCCTAAAACATCAGGCAAAATCTCTGAAATAGCAAGACCAATGACTCTTTGTGAGGCATTCTAGACCTGAAGCACATTATTCATTTAAAGTAATATATATTTTTTAAGTTTATTTTTTATTGGATATATTCTTTATTTACATTTCATTTCCTTTTTCTGGTTTCCCCGCCCCCCAGATGACCCATATGACTTTTTCCCTCCCCTTGTTCCCCTATTCATCCTTTCCCACTTCCCTGTTCTGGTATTCCCCTGCACTGCTGCCCACAGATCAATATACTCTTCACTCTTCATCAAAGAAACGTCTCTTTTCAACAAAGCAGAGACACTACAGAAAACCACAACCAATAAAAATGCACAGTTCTGGAGCCTAGAGCCAGTGGAGACATCCACAAAACACTTCCGCACCCAATGCTCAGGGAACCTTGCAGAAGAGGAAACAGAAAGTTTGTGAGTCAAAGGATAGAGGACTTAGCTGTCTCACAGAAATATCAGAAGCTATATGCATAAAGTCTTACCAACATGACTGCTAAAATGTGAACTGAATAAGGATGACACCAATGGATGGGAAAAAGTCCACTAAATCTCCAACCTATACAAAGAACTATAGGAAACTATAGGAACCAATTGGGTATCCAGTACCAAACAGTCAGTCAGTGTGTGTGTGTGTGTGTGTGTGTGTGTGTGTGTGTGTGTGTGTACAATAACAATTAGTAAAAAATAAAAGAGGCCACACATTTGAAAGAGAGTAAAGAGTATGAGATGGTTTGGGGGAGGAAAGGGAAGGGAGAAATGTTCCATTTAAACTATAATCTCAAAATTAAGAAATATAGTAGAGGCAATTGAGGGGGAAAAGTTAGATAAATAAAGTAAAGTATGACTTGTTCAGTAAAAAGTGGGGACAATGAAGATGGCTTAGTAGGTAAGAGCATTTGTCATATAAGCAATAAAGATATGAATTCTAATGCTCAGAACCCATGTAAAAATTCATATATGGTTGCCCACACCTGTAATTCTAGCACTGAAAGACAGCACAGAAAAACCCCAAGACCTCAGTAGATACCAACCCTGATGAACAGACAAGATTTTGGTGCAGTGAGAGAGTCTATCGCAATACAATAAGGTTACAGTAAGCAATAACACTCAACATTCTGCTCTGGCCTCTGCATCTGAGGGCACCTACATCTCACATTTATGTGCACACACACACACACACACACACACACACACACAGAGAGAGAGAGAGAGAGAGAGAGAGAGAGAGAGAGAGAGAGAAATTAGATGTTCTTCCCATTCCTCTTCTACTGAGTTATAAAATCCAGTTCATGTACTAGCTATGAAATAAAAGATAACATCTCAACAATTAGTCAAATGAAATGAAGGGAATGTGAAAAGAAAGACCATTGGATACATAGATACTGAGGAGACCCAACTGCCATGCTGATTGTTTTGCACACTCTCTAGCTCATTTTTCTGAACGGCATAGAAAAGTTCAAGTCTGATTCTCCCAGTGGAACCTTTACAATGAATTTGACATTACAATTATTTCTTTGCATAAATCACAAAAGGCAATTCGTTTGGTTTCCTGTTCCCTCCATGGTGAATTGTAAACTATATTACCAAGCTGGAAAAGTTGTCTCTTCATAAAATTGAAGCCTACTCCCTTGGGCCCTCACAGTCCCTCATAGTATTTTGTGGGTTTTTTCTCATTTTGCTCTAACAGACCTCACCTGACAGAAAAAGTTAAGGAAGGAGGACATATTTTGGCTCATCTTTCAGGGGATATAGTCCATCTTTGTGGGGAAGGCATGGTGGTAGGTTATGACCAGGGAAACATGCTGCTGCCTAGGAAGTAGAGCGGGGAAAGAAAGCATAGCCCTCTACAACCCTCAAGCCTTGCCCCTGATAGCCCTATGCTAAGTCCCAAGTCCAAAAAGTTTAACAACTTCCTCAAACAGTGTCATCGGCTACAGAGTAACACATGAGCCCTCCAACAATCCAGCCATGACATGGTACACTTTCTATGACTGCTCCCTGGAATGGATCTAAGCTGACAAGTCACTATGAGGCAACAGATATGGTTATCAAAACAAAATCTTTTCCATTTGGGGAAGTGGCGACTTCAGGAATAAATAATAATTTTTCTATTTTACTGTGGACAAGGGGTATTCTTTACCTAGTCTCTAAGAAGGGAATATTATTTCCCCTAACTTTGAGAGATTTGTGTTTCAGCACTAACTTAGGTTTGGCTTAGATTATATAGTTGAGTGAAAACTAGCAGGTAACATGATATACTCTCCCTAAAGTCTCTAATATATCTGCTTGAGAGTACAAATGAAGCCTAATGCCACGTGTATTTTCATTTCTGTAGTTTGGTTTATTTGACTCTGTACCATAATGTCTTATCCTATGTAGGTGTACATGAACAGATGTGGTAAGAAAATTATTTTCTTTGAAGTTATTGGAAGATGAAATATGTTCCGTCTGTGTGATTTGAATTCTGTAGCACCTTCTATGGAAGAAGAGGTTATTCTGTCATTCTTTGTCAAAACAGTAGCACAACATAGAAAATATCCAAATGAACACTTCTCATACCAATTCTTTAGCACATGCACACTTTAGGACTTTTCCACCATGCAACACTCCCTCACTGGTCATACTTATCCATAGCCATGTCTGATAATTTTTTAACTTTATAGGTACTTCTGTTTCTCATCCTTTCCCATCTACCACCTAATTCCGCACTTTATAAGAACACTGTAGGATCTTGGCATTTAGTTTGAAGTAAGTCACCAGGACTAACTGTATCAATGCCCACACTCAATGCTCACACAAAAAAATGATTGCTTAGTGCATAAAGCCCCATTGCCTTTGTAAATACTGTGATAACACCTGTTATTTCAGCATGAAGCAAGAAAAAGGCATTCAGATTTAATCCATTTTAATCTCAGGTATTTCCTAATGTAAAGGACTGAACCTTTGCACATTCTTTAGAAGGATTAGCAAAGGCCAACATGAATAACAAATTGACATTTCTGATGTTCTGGAAGAGCCAAAAGCAATACAAAAGGAAGGCAAAAAGATCAAATTTCTGAACAGAATTATTTTTCTAAGCAAAGTTTTAAAGTTAGCATTAGGAACAAATGTTAAACATCTCTGTGTGGTTATTTTCCTTTACCTGGAACATATTTTGCCAAACTGTTAAATCAACAATTTAGATAGACATATTTTGATGTTATAATAGAGACAACAGAGCTTCTTGCATGTGGTAGGCAAGTTGAGAGCTGTAAGAAATAAAACACAGTAAAGTATATAAACGTTTTTATATTATCTTATTCATTATACTGTTGCAAATATTTGAAAAGTAATGGAATTAATTATTTTTTTAATGTACATGTTGGCTCCTATCGAATAATTGTATATTGATATTGAAAAATATTGTGAAACACGTGACTTTGGCTTCTCACATTGTCAAGGAGAAAAGTCCTATCAAAAAGTTTTCTACCATTCATTGTTACTGAATTAGAAATTCACAGAAGTTCAGAACTAGTTTTCTGATGTATCATCTAATTGTCATTTTTTAGTATGTGTATGAATGTATTTGTATGTATGTAGGTACACCTATAAGTGTGAGTTTCCATAGATTTGTGAGTGTATACATGTTCAGAGGCCAGATGAAAACCTTGGGTTCCAGCCTCAGGAATGCTGTTGACCTCTTTTGAGACAGGATCTCTTACTTGTCTGGAGCTTACCAATTAGGTTATTAGAATACTCCTGTCTCTGTTTCCTCAACAACATGATTATACATTTGGAGTTTCATGCCTGGCTCTTTTTAGATGAGTTCTGAATTCACCCTTATACTTATACTTATACTTTTATACTTGCAAAGCAGGCATTTTTTTCTCACTGAGCTATTGCCTAGTATCTATTAATCTTAAAATCTACTAATCTCTTAATCTTTTAATGCATCATACTCCATCTCCTAGAACAGATTATTACTTTCATATTGTATAATATTAACTTGATGCTCTGTTATAACTCCATTTCATTTTTTTCTTGATATCTTAAATCCAAAGAGTAGTAACAAATGGACTCTTTAAGCCCTACTTGTCTTAATGCCCTACTCAGACCCTGAGAAATGCTATGAGGTATGGATTAACCCAAGCCCTTTGACAGTAAGCCATGTCTAAAATGAAAATACCTCCAAGAAAGGGTTCATGTAGAGACTCTAGATGATAACACATTCTAGTCACTCTCAGTCCTAAACATAGGATTAAATCTAAGTCTAGATTTCTTAACATCAGCCCTATTGAGTTCAGGACTGGATTATTCTTTTGGTTGAGAGCTAAGCTGATTATTGTAGGATTCTTGGGAACATCCCTGGATTCATCTACCTACTAAATTCCACTAGTATGCTACTCCTTCTTATAGAGGGCCAAAACATCCAAGATTAAGAACCACTGGTCAAACCCTTCTGTGACTCCATAAACCTTGACACACAATAGGAGTCAAAGTGACACAAAAGGGGAGAGAAAAGGGAACTCATTAGCACTTTATATTATCATCAGTCAAATTTCAAAATGACCTAATGAAACTACTTCTAACCTTATATTTTTTCCTCTTAGTTGCCTTCCATAGGCAGAAGTTAGGGAAAGGGAAAGAATGAGAGAAGAATGAATTGTGCCCTCAGTAATGACTTTATGCTGATGCTAGATCACAGTACAGACATTTTAAACCTCCAACACCTGTCAACCAAAACTTCAAACACTGATTTATCTATTCCTTGTATCATTGGCTCCATGCTTACACCCAAAACAAAAGAGAAAAAAAAACATTAAACCAAACCTGGGTAACAAATCATCAAGACTCAACATCAATGATCATGAAGGAAGAAAACTAGATAATAATCACTCCTTATTCAAGAAGAGATATGAGGCTGAGGAGACAGATCAGTTGGTAAGGTGCTTAGCATGCACACAGGAGGACTTGAGTTGGATTCCCATATAATCCACTTGGAAAAAATCCAGGTATGCTGTATTCTTTTTGGATCTCAGTGCTGGGGAAATGAAGACAGGCAGATCCTTGGGTCTCAGTGGCCAGTCAGATAGCCTAGCACATGCCAAGTCCAAGGCCAGTGCAGGCATTGCCTCAAAAGAAAAAAAATGTGGCAGTTCTTGAGGAATGACATTCAAGGTCATTCTCTGGCACATCTATGTGTGTACCATGTACACACACCCGTACAAAATTAGAAATGGTCTGAGGCATGGAGGCATGCCTATAATTATAGCACTCAGGACACTGAAGCAGGAGGATTTGTGTGAGTTGAAGGTCATCTTGGGCTACATAGAGTATAAGGTCAGCCAGGGCTAAATAGAAAGATCCTGACTCAGAGACAAGCAGGGAAAGGACTTATGGTTTTAATTTTGTCATAGTTTGTACTACTTCCTTAAATATACCTATGATAGTCACACTGTAAAAATGTTAACAGAATTGCTTAATAGATGTAATTCTTGTATAATTTCTTCTCTAGAATTTTATATATTAGGATATAATGCTATGATAAAATCCTCAAATCTGAAGTATAAAGCTTATGGATTTTGCATGTGCATATGCTTATGTTACCCTTTCTCATAAGATCAAATATTCCCTTTACTTTAAAATATTTTCCTTGTTTTTATTTGCATTTACTTGATGACTAAGGATGTTGAACATTTCTTTAAGTGTTTCTCAGCCTTTTGGGTTTCCTCAGTTGAGAATTCTTGTTTAGCTCTGTACCTCATTTTTTAATAGGGTTATTTGGTTCTTTGGAGTCTACCTTCCTGAGTTCTTTGTATATATTGGATATTAGCTTTCTATCAGATGTAAGATTTGTAAAGATCTTTTCCCAGTCTGTTGGTTGACATTTTGTGCTATTGGCAGTGTCCTTTGCCTTACAGAAGCTTTGCAATTTTATGAGATCCCATTTGTTGATTGTTGATCTTAGAGCATAAGTCATTGGCATTCTGTTCAGGAAATGTTCCCATGTGCCCATGTGTTTGAAGTTTTTCCACACTTTCGCTTCTATTAGTTTCAGTATAGCTGGTTTTAAGTGGAGGTCCTTGATCCACTTGGACTTGAGCTTTGTACAAGGAGATAAGAATGGATCAATTCTTCTACATGTTGATCTCCAGCTGAACCAACACCATTTGTTGAAAATGCTGTCTTTTTCCACTGGATGGTTTTAGCTCTTTTGTCAAAGATCAAGTGACTGTAGGTGTGTGGGTTCATTTCTGGGTCTTCAATTCTATTCCATTGATCTACCTGCCTGCCTGTTACTGTACCAATACCATGCAGTTTTTTTGATGATTGCTCTGTAGTTGAGCTTGAGGTCAAGGATGGTGATTCCCCCAGAAGTTCTTTTATTGTTGAAAATAGTTTTTGATATCCTGAGTTTTTTGTTATTCAAGATGAATTTGAAAATTTCTCTTTCTAACTTTATGAAGAATTAAGTTGGAATTTGATGGGGATTGCACTTAATCTATAGATTGCTTTCAGCAAGATGGCCATTTTTACTATATTAATGCTGGCAAGCCACAAGCATGGGAAATCTTTCCATCTTCTGAGGCCTTCTTTGATTTCTTTCTTCAGAGACTTGAAGTTCTTGTTGCACAGATCTTTCACTTGTTTGGTTAGCTTCACACCAACATATTTTATATTGCTTGTTACTATTGTGAAGGGTGTCATTTCCCCAATTTCTTTCTCAGCACACTTATCCTTTGAGTATAGGAAGGTTACTGATTTGTTTGAGTCAATTTTATATCTGGCCATTTTGCTGAAGTTGTTTATCAGCTTTAGAAGTTCTCTGATGAATTTGACACCAGTCAGAATGGCTAAGATAAAACACTGAGGTGACAGGAGATATTGGCAATCATGTAGAGAAAGAGGAACACCCCTCCATTGCTGGTGGGATGGATTGCAAGCTGGTACAACTGCTCTGGAAATCAGTTAATGGTTCCTCAGAAAATTGAACATAGTACTACCTGAGGACCCAGCTATACCACTCCTGGGCATATACCCAGAAGATGCTCAAACATGTAATAAGAATACATACTCCACTATGTTCATAGCAGCCATATTTATAATAGCTAGAAGCTGGAAAGAACCCAGATGTCCCTCAACAGAGGAATGGATACAGAAAATGTGGTACAGTTACACAATGGAATGTTACTCAGCTATTAAAAACAATTATTTCATGAAATTCACAGACAAATGGATGGAATTTGTAAAATATCATCCTGAGTGAGGTAACTCGATCACAAAAGAACACACAGGGTAGGCCGGGCGGTGGTGGCACATACCTGTAATCCCAGCACTTGGGAGGCAAAGGCAGGTGGATCTCTGAGTTCGAGGCCAGCCTGGTCTACAGAGTGAGTTCCAGGACAGCCAGGGCTATACAGAGAAACCCTGTCTCAAAAGACCACACACAAAAAAAGAACACACAAGGTATGTACTCACTGATAAGTGGATATTAGCCCAAAAGTTCAGAATACCCAAGATTCAATTCACAGACCATATGAAATGAAGTCCAAGAAGGAAGACCAATATGTGGATACTTCTGTGCTTCTTAGAAGGATGAACAAAATACTCACAGTAGAAAATATGGAATCAAATTGTGGAGCAGAGACTGATGGAAAGGCCATCCAGTGACTGCCCCACCTGGGGATCCATGCCATTTACAGCCATTAAACCTGGACACTATTGTGGATGCCAGGAAGTGCTTGCTGACAGAAGCCTGATATGGCTGTCTCCTGAGAGGCTCTGCCAGAGCCTCACAAATACAGAGCCGGAAGCTCACAGCCAACCATTGGACTGAGCTTGGGGTCTCAGACGGAGGATTTGGAGAAGGAACTAAAGGAGCTGAGGTGGTTTGCAGGCCCATGAAGGGAGCAGCAGTGTCAACCAACCAGACCCCCTGGAGCTCTCAGGGATTAGACCACAAACCAAAGAATACACATGGAGGGGCCCATGGCTGAGGCTGCATATGTGGCAGAAGATGGCCTTGTTGGACATCAGTGGGGAGGGGAGGTCCTTGGGCATGAGGGTGTTTGATGCTCCAGTGTAGGGGAATGCTATGGAGGGAAGATAGGAGTGATTGGGTTGGTGGGGGAGCACCCCATATAAGCAGAGGAGAGGGGATCAGATAGGGGGTTTCAGAAGGGGAGACTTGAAAAGGGGAAAATATTTGAAATGTAAATAAAGAAAATATCAAATAAAATTAAAAAATAAAATAAAATGTTTTCCTTGTACCTCCCAACCTAGCTAATATCACCTTCACCACTCAAACCAAGCAATTCTATAATTTTTGCAAAGAGAATTAGTTTTGTTCTGTTTCTTGGTCTATAATTAAGTTGCACAATATGTACTCTTTGTACATTTTCTTATTCATTCAATGTTGCTAAAGTTCATTTGTGTACTTTCATATCAGCACCTTGTTATTTTATGTTTATATTCTACTTTGCTTCATATAACACAGACTTTTGTCAATTGATGTATGCACAGACTTATGAATAAAACTACAATGAGAAACATTGTACAAATCATTGGACAAACATTTGTGGCTATTTTTCCTAGCTATACAAGTAAGAGTAAAATTCTAATATTAAATATCAGAAATATTAACTATCAAATTGATATTTTTACTTGCAGAAAGACTTGAAGGACACAGTGATGTTTTCTCATTTATTTTACGCAAAAGAACAAGAAACAGATGAAATGTTTGTTCATTATTTATATGCCAGCACAGATTAGCATTAAACCAAAGTATAATTTCTTTTGAAACTGGGAGATTTTAACTTTTACACTGGAGCTACTTAACCTGGACTTTACTGAGAAACCTGGTTCTACCAGCTACTCATTCAAGCTCTGACTGAGAAGACAGGATCTGGGGTCATATATCTAATCCCAACTTCAGTATTAAACTGTTGTTTGACCTTGGCCAAATTGTTTAAACTCTTGTCTTCTAATCGAGACATTGGTCAGAATCTTCTCCACTGAAATTTTATAGGGACTCCATAAATGGCAAGCCATAAATCCTAAGATTGCAAGCCAATAAAGCTGTCGAGGAAGGATTGAGAGCTAGAGTGCAGACTCCAGATTTGAGATGTATGCTTACAAGAGCCAGGCTATACCTGCATCTAAAATGCCACCAAATTAATTTATGAGGTTCTCTCTCCCCTTTCATTTTCCCTTCCAGTTCTGAAAACATTCTGACTAACAATAACTCTCAGCTAGCCACATATGCTCTATGTTATTTCATTGAAAAGAAGTGAGCTGCAAATTACATCAGCGGTTGTGACACATTTGGCAATATCTTCCTTCTTCATGTTTCAGTCACTGGGCTATGTGATGAGAATCCCAGAAGGCCAGTGCCACAGTCCCTGAAATTTTATCTAAGCCAAATACTATGAAATTATTTCACACAACTGAATCTCAATGTTGGATTGCCTTCATCAAGCTAGTTTTCTTAAATTCATGATAGAGTACATTTTTTTTATTTCTGCCATGTATAAATGATTAAAAACAAGATATGGCAATAACCACAGAGTAGAAATGCTTTTGAAATAGGAGAGACTGATTATTTTGAAGGCATTTAAAACAATATACACCAGTAACCTGAGAAAGTTAAGTAGAAGAAAGAAGAAAGTAAAGAAAGATGAAAAACAACATATATTATCTATTTTACCACCTCCTGACACCATTTTGTTGAAATATTTATTTGCACAGGAATGGTCAACTTAGGTGAACTAATGATAAGGCGCTATAAAGTATAGTGTTTCCTACCACAGGCATTCAATGTGAATTCACCAGGAGCCATACTGTATCATACAACTAGAGGTTAAGACAAAGACTAGAAGTACAGTATAAAAATTGAAAACTGCTGATACATTTATATAACTACTATAACATTTATAACATGAATTTTATGAAGAAAAACTTGTTTTATAGTCCTATCATCACTGTAAATTTAAATTCATGTTTTCACTTACCCACGTTGGGATGGATCTATACCATCTGGCTAATATTTAACAATTAGCTCATGTGATAACAGTTTGAATTTTAAAAAATCTACATCCATACTAAAGTATATTCCAGTAATCACACTTTTGGTCAGTTATTTAAACAAAAATAAAAGTCTACATATGTGTTTTTATATAAATGTTCATAACAGTTTTATTTGTACCAGTTAAAAAGTGACAACAGCCCCTCCATTCATCGCCTGATGAACAGATAAAGTGTAACATATCAACACTATAGAATACATTTGTGCAATAAAAGGTAATACACTCTTAATGCCAACAACAATTGGATGGCTATCCATAGAAATATGCTGAATATAAATAAAAGATCATCTTGAAAGGTCATAAACAAATATGATTACATTTCTATGGAGCATTTTAGTGCATTTACAAAATAACTCGTATTAGGTAATTGTTCACAGCTCTGATCAAGGTATTAGCTTGTTTGATGTCTGGTAAGAGCTCTGGTCTCTATTTACAGTTTTTCCCTCCAAAAAGCAATAAGAGTAAAAAAGATCATAAAAATGTTTTTATGTGGTACAAAAGCAGAACATGAGCCCATTACCCAAAGTTCTTCTATAAGAGTCCTAATCCCATTTGTGAGCACTTTGCCCTTATAACTTAATTATCTCCTATAGGCCCCATCTCTTCATTCTATCACAGTAGCAGTAAAATTTCATTCTAAGAACTTGGGAGAACCCATTCAGACTGGGACATAAAGTGGCCAAAATAACAAAATATGTGATAGAGTAAAAGTTAGTGGTTGTCAAGACTTGAGCCCATATTATGTGACACATGTGTGTGATTATAAAGAAAAACATGAGGGAGTTTTGTGATATAATAGTTTTATATATTATTATCGTGGTGGTTACACATTTACAGGTGATAAAAATAAAAAAAATTAAGAAATGAATACATTATACCAGTGTCAATTCCCTGGATTTGATCACATTTTGTGTAAATTAGAGTATATGAGTACATGAAATCATATTTTAGCAACTGCCTATACATCTACAACTACTTTAAATAAAGGATTTTTAAAGCTATATATCTTTATTAACCTCTAAATACACAGACACACATATCACTCGAACATATAAATATAAACACACAGGAAAGCAACCTTCTATTTTTATTTTCCTTTTCCTTCTTTTTTTTCCTTTGAGACAGAATCTCACTGTGTAGTCTTGGCTAGTCTAGAACTCTGTAGACCAGGCTAGCCTCAAACTCACAGAGACATGTCTATCCCTGCCTCTCAAGTGGTGGGTTTTAAGTTGTATACCACTATGCCTAACTTTCTCTATTGAAAATCATTACCTTCTGAAAAAATATGCTTCATAAAGTAATTTATTTTCATATGGAAAATATGAAATCATTGTTAATATGAAAGGGAAGAGGTTTTTTTAAGTAGTATCCAGTCACATTAACATGAAAACATTGATTTCAATATTTGTTTTGTGCATATATGCATATACATGTTGGTGCATATATATATATATGTGTGTGTGCACAAGCACATCTGTAAGCCAGTGTTTCACATTAGGTATCTATTTTTTTACTGTCCATTATCTTTTCAGGCAGAGTTTATTCACTTTCAGAAGGGGTAACTGTCCAAGAAGTTTCAGGCAACCTCTTGTCTTTGTTCCTCCAGCACAAGGATTATAGATATGTGTCATTGAGAGCTAGGGATCTCAACTCAAGTCCCCATGTTTGCAAATTTAATACAAGTTGTTATGATAAAACAAAGAAATGGCACCTTGCTTAATCATTAATATGAATATCTTATGCCTATGTACCATATTATTTGTTATTCTGGAAATTATGTGCCATACATGGAATAAGCCTATGGCCATAGTACATACATTAGACCTTCAATAATTTCACACTGCCCATTTAATTAAAAGTAAAACAACAACAATAAAACTATATGTGATAAACATGTAAATGATGCTTAAGATCATCATTGTTCAAAACTAGCTAATTCAGAGTTCTATTGAAAAGGGTATTTGTTGCTATGAAACCAACAGAAACATTAGCCGCCCATATTTTTGTGCCATCTGATAAGCAAAATTCTCTTTCACCCATCTTCCACTTAACTCAAATCATCCAGACTGAACTGGTCTTGTCAAGTGTTCTTTAAAGACAGCCCAGCAGACACTGGAATGCTGTCTGCAGAGACTAGTGAGGACTTGATCAAAGATGAGGTGAGTTTTGAAGCTGTTCCACATTAAGAGTTGTCTAGATAAGTCAATAGAGTAGAGGAACAAAAAATACTGTTTTAGTTGAAGCAAAAAGATCACTCTTTGTGTTAAACACATGTGGCCATGTGTGCTCTGATGCATCTAATTACAGTTATCAAATGCTGCCATCATATTGGCTGAGCTAAGAGAATTTTCATTGAGAGGGAGTAAAGCCAATGTAAAAGACATAACACTTCCTTTGATACACATTTTACCTCACCAGGAAAAGTGGGGTTTTTGTTTTGTTTTGTTTTGTTTTGTTTTGTTTTTGTTTTTGACTAGGATTACTAAAATCTCCAAGAAATGGAAAAGTAGGAAAAAGGTAAGGGACATGGGAAACCTAGGGCTAAGATGTCACAGTAACTTCAGATAAAAAGTTCAAACCTATGGAGGATAGGGATGAAAAAGGGTCAATAACAGACATGCAGAAGAACGTCTAGTTCTTCTCTCTGTCTTTCTGACCAAGGAGTGAAGAATCAAAAAGGAAGGCACTGGAGTAGCATCTGTTCATTTCCACAGGTTTCTGACATTCACCTCCTTCTAGACTGAGGGTCATTCTACAGACCATTACTTTTATTCACACTTAAGTACAAATCTCTGAAGCCTGATTTTGATATGACAATGTAACTATAGTACATGACAAAAAAAAGCAGTAGTGGAACAGAATAGAGTAAGAGTCATCTATGGTGAGATGGCTTGAACTAGAATTCTTCAATCAGTGATTTTCAGGCAGGAGCAATTTGATCACTAGGCAATATAGAATAGTGCAGTGCTATATTTGATTTAAGCTTTCAGAACTCAGCAAAACTAGGGGGAGATAACACTGGATTCTTCTAAATAGAAACTCTGATCTAAAAAACATAATCCTAGCCAGGTGGTGCATGCCTTTGATTCCAGTACTCTGGAGACAGAGGCACATGGATCTCTTTGAGGCCAAGGCCAGCCTGGTTTATAGAGCAAGTTACAGGCCAGCCAGGGCTACACAAACATACCTATCTCAAAAAACCAATACATACATACATACACGCATATACAAATACGTACATAATACAAGCATACATACACACACATACATACATACATACATACACACATACATACATACATACTTACATATATAACATACATATATACATATATATACATAATCCCAATTGAGCTTGGTGGTATATGCTTGTATTTCTAGATTTCAGAGCATGGGAGCAGGGATATCAAAAGTTGGAAGTCCTTCCAGCCCACAACTCTGCCTGGGGAAAAGCCAATGGTGCTCCAGATGACCTTCCACACTCAGAGACAGATTGACTCTCAGGTGGTCCATCATAACCAGTTTCACAGGTGAGACAACCTCCTTGCCCCAATATCTGGCCTAGTGGGGACCCACATAGGGCCCCTAGGATGCAGGACCTATCTGCCCTGCAGGAGACACATCATCCTTCAGGTCTGCAACAGCTCCTGGGTGCAGATCAGTTGCTCCAGCACCCCACCACACCCAAACCCAGAGAGAGCTTAACTCTCAGCTGGTCTGTCATAACCAGACTCTCAGGTAAGGCACCCACACAGACCAGTACCTGGTCTAACTGGGACTCCCATGGGACCCAGTGGAAGCAGGATCTATTCACCCTAATGGAAATACATCTTCCTTCCCTCCAGTCCACAACTCTGCCCTGGGGTAGATCTGATGCTACAGCACTATCCTACACACACACACCTAGAGACAGCTTGACTCCCAGGAGGCCCATCATAACCACGCTCGAATATTGGGAGCTCCAGACTCCTCCCACAAGCTGACTCAAGGAGGTCTATCATAACCAGGCTCAAAGTAGGGACAGGCTACAGTCAGAGACAGCAAGGCCAGTTAATATCAGATGGGGAGAAGCAAGCTAAAGAACATAAGCAACAGAAACTAGTGCCACTTGGAACACTAACATAGATAAAAAGCAAGATAATGACCTAAAATTACATTTCATGAAGATGATATAGGACTTCAAAGGAGACATAAATAACTCCCTTAAAGAAATACAGGAGAACACAGGTAAACAGGTGGAAGCCCTTAAAGAGGAAACACATATACCTCTGAGTGAAATACAGGAAAACACAATCAAATGGGTGAAGGAATTGAACAAAAATGTACAGGATAAAATTTGGAAATAGAAACTAAAGATATCACAATGGGCGGCAACCTTGGAGATGGAAAACTTAAGAAAGATATCAAGATTTACAGATGCAAACATAACCAACAGAATACAACATATAGAAGAGAAATCTCAGGCTGAGAAGAAAACTTAGAAGATAGTTACACAACAGTCAAGGAAAATACAAAGGGCAAAAAGCTCCTAATACAAAACCTCCAGGAAAATCAGGACAAGGAAAAGACAAAAACCTAATACTAATAATGAAGAGAGTGAAAATTCCCAAGTCAAGGGTCCAGAAAACATCTTCAACAAAATCATGGAAGAAAAGTTCCCTAGCCTTAAGAAATGGCCATAAAATTAGAAAAAGCCTACAGAACTCCAAACAGATTGGACCACAAAAGAAATTCTTCACATGATCATTAAAACACCAAATGAATCATCAAAACACCAAATGTACAAAATGAAGAAATAATATTAAAAGCAGTAATGGAAAAAGGTCAAGTAACATATAAAGGCAGACCTATCAGAATTATACAAGAGTTCTCACCAGAAACTATGAAAACTGTAAGATCCTAAGCAGATGTCATACAGACTCTAAGAGAATACAAATGCCAGCCCAGACTACTATACCCAGCAAAACTCTCAATTACCATAGACAGAGAAACCAAAATATTCCATGACAAAATCAAATATACACAACATCTTTCTACAAATCCAGACCTACAAAGGGTAATAGACTGAAAACACCAAAATAAAATAAAATAAAATAAAATAAAATAAAATAAAATAAAATAAGGGAAACTATACCCTAAAAAAAAGCAAGAAAGTAATCTTTTTTTCAACAAACCAAAAAGAAGATAGGTACACAAACATAAAAATAACATCAAAAATAATAGGAAGTAACAATCACTATTTCTTAATATCTCCTAATATCAATGGACTCAATTTCCCAATAAAAAGACAAAGACTAAGAGACTAGACATGTGATCAGGACTCAGCATTTTGCTGCATACAAGAAACACACCTCAGTGACAAAGACAAGCATTTTCTCAGAGTAAAAGGCTGGAAAATACTTTTCCAAGCAAATGGTACCAAGAAACAAGCTGGAGTAGTCATTCTAATATCAAATATAATCTAATTTTAACCTAAATTTATCAAAAAAGATAAGGAAGGGCACTTCATACTCATCAAAGGAATAAACCACAAAGAAGAATTCTCAATTCTGAACATCTATGCTCCAAATGCAAGGGCACCCACATTCATAAAAGGAACTTTACTAAAGTTCAAAGCACACATTGTACCTTACACAATGATAGTGGGAGACTTCAACACCCTACTCATCAATGGACAGATCATGGAAACAGAAACTAAAAAGAGACATAATGAAATGAGCAGAAGATATGAAACAAATGGATTTAACAGATATCTATATAACACTTTATTCTAAAACAAAAGTATATACATTCTTCCAAGCACCTCATGGTACCTTCTCCAAAACTGATGACATAATTGGTCACAAAACAAACCTCAACATATACAAGAAGATGGAAATCCCATGCATCTTATCAGATCACCACAGAAAAAGACTGGTCTTCAATAACAACAAAACCAATAGAGAGCCCACATACACATGGAAGGTGAACAACACTCAATGATAACTTGAACAAGGAAGAAATAAAAAAAGAAATTAAAGACTTTTTAGAATTCAATGAAAATGAAGCCACAACATACCCAAACTTGTGGCACACAATGAATGCAGTGCTAAGAGGAAAAAATCACAGCTCTGAGTGACTCCAAAACAAAACTGGGGAAAGCATAAACTAGCATCTTAACAGCATATCTGAAAGCTCTAGAACAAAAAGAAACTGGGGAAAGCATAAAATAGCAGCTTGACAGCATATCTGAAAGCTCTAGAAGAAAACAAATACACTGAAGAAGAGTAGATGGCAGGAAATAATCAAACTCAGGGCTGAAATCAACCAAGTAGAAACAAAAAGAACTATACAAAGAATCAGCCAAACTAGGAGTTGGTTCTTTGAGAAAAATTGGCAAGATAGAAAAATCCTTAGCTAGACAAATCCAGGGACACAGAGACAGAATCCAAATCAACAAAATCAAAAATGAAAAGGGAGACATAATAACAGAAGCTTAGGAAATTCAAAAAAATCATCAGATCCTACTACAAAAGCCTATACTTAACACAACTGGAAGATAGGGATGAAATGGAAAATTGTCTAGACAGATACCAGGTGCAAAAGTTAAATCAGGATCAGATAAATGATCTAAACAGTCCCATAACCCCTAAAGAAATAGTAGTAGTCATTAATAGTCTCCCCACCAAAAAAAGCTCAGGACCAGATGGGTTTAGTGCAGAGTTCTATCAAACCTTCAAAGAAGACCTAATATCAATACTCTTCAATTCAACAAAATAGAAAAAAAAAAAGAAACTCTACTCAATTCATTCTATGAAGTCACAATTACATTGATACCTAAACCACACAAAGATCCAACAAAGAAAGGGAATGTCAGACCAATTTCCCTTATGAATATCAATGCAAAAATACTCAATAAATTTCTTGCAAACCGAATCCAAGAACACATCAAAACAATCATCCATCATGGTCAAGTAGGCTTCATCCTAGGTATGCAGGAATGGTTCAATATATGGAAGTCCATCAACAGATTCCACTATATACACAAACTCAAAGGGAAAAAACATGATCAT
>BDUI01011577.1:45058-62115 GCA_002335545.1 Apodemus speciosus
GTTTAGATCATTTATCTGGTCCTGATTCAACTTTGGTATTTTGTATCTGAAATTGTCCATTTCATCTGGATTTCCAGTTTTGTTGAGTATAGGCTTTTGTAGTAGGATCTGATAATTTTTTTGAATTTCCTCAGTATCTGTTGTTATGTCTCCCTTTTCATTTCTGATTTTGCTGATTTGGATACTGTCTCTGTGTCCTCTGGCTAGTTTGGCTAAGGGTTTATCTATCTTGTTGGTTTTTTTTTTTTTCAAAGAACCAACTCCTGGTTTGGTTATTCTTTGTATAGGTGTTTTTGTTTCTACTTGTTTGATTTCAGCCCTGAGTTTATTTCCTGCCTTCTACTCCTCTTGGGCGTATTTGCTTCTTTTTGTTCTACAGCCTTCAGCTGTGTTGTCAAACTATTAGTGTATGCTCTTTCCAGTTTCTTTTGGGAGGCACTCAGAGCTGTGAGTTTTCATCTTAGCGCTATTTTCATTGTGTGCCATAAGTTTGAGTATGTTGAGCCTTCGTTTTCATTAAATTCTAAAATGTCTTTAATTTCTTTCTTTATTTCTTCCTTGACCAAGTTATTGTTGAGAAGAATATTTTTCAGTTTCCATGTGTATGTGGGCTTTCTCTTGTTTTTATTGCTTTTGAAGCCCAGTCTCAGAATGTGGTGATCTGATAGAGTACATGGAATTATTTCAATCTTCTTATACCTGCTGAGGTCTGTTTTATGAACAAGTATATGTTCAATTTCGGAGAAGGTACCATGAGGTGCTGAGAAGAAGGTATATTCTTTTGTTTTAGGATAAAATGTTCTATAGATAGCTGTTAAATTTATTTGGTTCATAACTTCTGTTCGTTTCACTGTTTCTCTGTTTAGTTTGTGTTTCCCTGATCTGTCCATTGATGACAGTGGGGTGTTGAAGTCTCCCACTATTCTTGTGTGGGGTACAATGTGTGCTTTGAGCTTTAGTAAAGTTTCTTTTATGAATGTGGTTGTCTTTGTATTTACAGTATAGATGTTCAGAATTGAGAGTTCTTCTTTGTAGTTTATTCCTTTGATAAATATGAAGTGTCTTTCTTTATCTTTTTTGACTACTTTAGGTTGAATGTTGATATCATTCAATATTAGAATGGCTACACCAGTTTGTTTCTTGGGACCATTTAATCGGAAAATTGTTTTTCTAGCCTTTTACTCTGAAGTAGCGTCTGTCTTTGTTCCTGAGGTGAGTTTCCTGTATGCAGAAAAATGTTGTGTCCTGCTTATGTATCCAGTCTAAGTCTATGTCTTTTTATTGGAGAATTGAGTCCATTGATATTAAGAGATAATAATAAGTGATTGTTGCTTCCTGTTATTTTTGTTATTAGATGTGGAGTTATGTTTGTGTGACTCTCTTCTTTTTGGTTTGTTAAAAGAAGATTAATTTCTTGCTTTTTCGAGTGTGTAGTTTCCCTCCTTTTGTTGGTCTTTTCCATTCATTATCCTTTGAAGGGCTGGATTTGTGGGAAGATATTGTGTAAATCTGTTTTTGTCATGGAATACCTTGGTTTCTCCATCTATGGTAATTGAGAGTTTTGCTGGGTATAGTAGTCTGGGTTGGCATTTGTGTTCCCTTAGGATCTATATGACATCTGCCCAGGATCTTTGGGCTTTCATAGTCTCTGGCAAGAAGTCTGGTGTTATTCTGTTAGTTCTGCCTTTATATGTTACTAGACCATTTTCCCTTACTGCTTTTAATATTCTTTCTTTGTTTAGTGGATTTGGTGTTTTAATTATTATGTGACAGGAGGAATTTCTTTTCTATTCCAATCTATTTGGTGTTCTGTAGGCTTCTTATATATTCATGGGCATCTCTTTCTTTAGGTTATGGAAGTTTTCTTCTATAATTTGTTGAGGACATTTACTGGCCCTTTAAGTTGGCAATCTTCACTCTCTTCCATACCTATAATCCTTAGCTTTGGTTTTTTCATTTTGTCCTGGATTTTCTGGATGTTTTGGGTCAGGAACTTTTTGCATTTTGCATTTTATTTGATTGTTGTGTCAATGCTTTCTATGGTATCTTCTGCATTTGAGATTCTCTCTTCTATCTCTTGTATTCTGCTGTTGATGCTTAGATCCATGATTCCTGACTTCTTTCCTAGGTTTTCTATGTCCAGAGTTGTTTCCATTTGTGATTTCTATTATTTCTACCTCCATTTTTAGATCCTGGATGGTTTTGTTCAATTCCTTCCCCTATTTGGTTGTGCTTTCCTATAATTCTTTAAGGGATTCTACTTGTTTACCTGTGTTCTCCTGTATTTCATTAAGGGAGTTATTTGTGTCCTTCTTGAAGCCCTCTATCAGCATCATGAGCTGAGATTTTAAATCCAAATCTTGCTTTTCTGGTGTCTTGAGGTATCCAGGACTTGTTGTTGTGGGAGAATTGATTTTGGATAGTGCCATGTTGCCTTGATTTCTGATGATAATGTTCCTATGTTTGCCTTTTGCCATTTGGTTATCTCTGGTGTTAGTTGGTCCTGCTGTCTCTGACTAGTGCTTGTCCCTCCTGTGGACCTGCAAGCCTGTCTTGGAACCCCTGGGTGACTGGCTCTCCCCGTGGCACAGAGCACTGTGTCACTGCCCAGCTCCTGGGTCCAGGTGGACCCCTGATGAACCCTGTCCCAACTGCTCTACCACTCCTGTGTTCCCTGTGCTCCTGGCTGTACCTGCCTGCTCAGTCACTGGAGAAAAAAATGGCCAGTTTTCATGTTTTTCAAATAGCCTTTAGTGTTAGTTCTTCTTTCCTGTATTCCCACCTTTACCTTTCTCTTCCATCTTCTTCCTTACCTAATCCTCTTCCTCTAATTTCTATGTCTCATCTTTCCATTATTCTATATTCTATTTCCCCTTCCTTGGGAGATTCTCTCCCCTCCCCTGAGTCTTTACTATATATCTAACCTCTGTGGTTATTCAGACTACAGCACATATATCATAAGTTTAAAAGCTAACATTCATATATAAGTTAAAACATACAGTATTTTTCTTTTGGTATATGTGTTACTTCACTTAGGGTGATTTTTTTTCTAGCTCAATCCATTTATCTGTGAATTCTATAATTTCATTTTCTTGTTAGCTGAATAATACTCCATCATGTAAATATACCACATTTTCAGTATCCATTCATCAGTTGATGGACATCTAGGATGTTTTCTATCTCTTACTATTATGAATAGAGCAACAATAAATAGTATGAGCAAGCATCTCTATAGTAGGTTGTAGAATCCTTTCAGTATATGGCTAGGACTTGTATAGTTAGTTCTTGAGGTTGATCTTTTTTCAGCTTCCAAAGCAACCACCACACTGTGCCAGTTTGCAGTTCTACCCACAATGAACAAGTGTTCTCCTTTCCTTGCATCCTTGGCAACATGAGCTTGTTGAGCTTGGCCATTCTGACTAGTCTAACATAAAATGTCAAAGTAATTTAAATTTATATTTCCCCGATTACTAAGGATGTTGAACTCTTCTTTACTTGTTTCTTACCCATTCATCTTTCTTCTTTTGAGAATTCTCTGCTTATCTCCAGTCTCTGTTTTTCACATGGCTTGTTTTCATAATGTTCAGTTTTTGTTTTTTTTTCTTTATATATTTTAGATTCTATCCTTCTATCAGATGCATTATTGGTAATGAACTTTTCCCATTATGCAAGCTGTCACTTTGTGCAAATGATAGTAATTTCACCTTCATAAGGTTCCATGTATGGGTGCCTGTGCTATTTGTGAACTGCTCAAAATATAATTTCTAACATATCCCAATTTTAAAAAATATATCTTTAATAACACTGTTTAGTTTGAACAAAAATATGTAGGGTGAACTATGAATTTTCTTTTTTAAATTTAATTAATTTTTTGTTAATCATTTTAATCATTTACATTTCAAATTATATCCCCTCTCCTTGTTAGCCCTCCACCAGCCCTCCCATCCCATCCCCATTCCCTTTATAATTGAGGTCCTCCACCCATCCACCTGCTCTCACCTGACCCCTCTAGCATTCCCTTACACTGAGGCATCAAGCCTCCCTCCCATCCCATTTATGTCAGATAAGGCCATCCTCTGCTACAAATATATCTGGAGTCCTGGCTCCATGTATACTCTGGTTGATGGTTTAGTCCCTGGGAGCTCTGGGTGGTCCAGTTAGTTGATATTGTTCTTCTTATGGGGTTGTAATCCCATTCAGCTCCTTCAGTCTTTCTCCTAGCTCTTCCATTGGAGTCCCCGGGCTCAGTCCGATGGTTGGCTATAAGTATCTATGAATTTTCATATACTATAGAGTGTAAACAAATTGGTTCAGCCTCTATGGAGGAAATTTTGGATATAACTATCAAAATTAAGAATAAACACTTTTTTCTAGTCAAGTATTGTACTTCTAAATATCTTACAGAAATTATCACATATGTGAAATAATGAGTGTTCAATATTCATTGAACTATTACAAGATTGTAAACCATATACATGCCAAACAATATATGACTAATAAAATGGAGGCATACAGTAGACTTCTGTGTAATTATTTTTRAAATATTTTTTAGATTTATTTATTTTATGCACATGA
Source organism: Apodemus speciosus (assembly GCA_002335545.1). NCBI lineage: Eukaryota > Metazoa > Chordata > Mammalia > Rodentia > Muridae > Apodemus > Apodemus speciosus. The sequence continues at coordinate 49,634 of BDUI01011577.1, forward strand.
ATGTATTACCTGTATGTATGTGTACCACATGTGTGCCTGGTATCCTTGGAGACCAGAAGAGTGTATCATATCTTCTGAGACTAAAGATCTTGATGGTTATGGTCTACCATGTGGGTGCTTGGAATTGAACCCGGGGCCTCTACAAATGCAGAAAAGGGTCTTATTCACCGAATCATCTTTCTGGCACCTGCATTGTTATATTTAAAATGAACAGTTCTGTGTAGAATGAGTTCACAAATATAAAGACAAGTTTAAAAATACACAGTGTAAAAACCATGTGAAGGAGGAAAGGCACGCACATGTATTTCACAACTTCCCCAAAGACATGGATAGTAAATAGATAAAAGTGTATAACTAGGGAGCCAAGGATTTTGACCATGGACTTGAGGCAGCAGTTACTAGATATACCATACCTATTACCCACCATGATCTGGCAGCCTGTTTCTACACGGGCACTCCAGTTTTTCAGTATGATGAAAGACCTGCTTTAAACAGCTTAGAGAGAAGCCTCCACAGTCTCCACTTCTCTTTTCCTGTATTGACTGTACTGTCTTCTTTAAAAACTTCATCCTTTGTCACTAAACACTTCCTAAAATATGGGAGTGCCCAGACAACAAACTTCATTTTTCCATCCATCTTGGAATATTAAGGAATGGTCTACTACTGCTATTGTCTTCTGAAAGATGACTCTCTAAGGCCAGATCAAAATACCTAGCCCAAGGTAAGACTACTCCTGGTATCTTAAGAGTCTGGTTACTATTAAGCTTGGTGGCACAAGAATCTATGTGGGGAGGATCACAAGTTCAAGGCCAAACTGATCTACATAGAGAAATACTGTCTTGAAAAATGACAAATAAGTAAGATAAAAAGAATCTTATTGTTAATTATATCAAATAATTCATAAAATACCGTATGTAATTGCAGACTTATAATGGAAGCACAGTCACGTAATAAAGAATCAGAAGGCTGTATAGTATAAGTAAGTCATCGCCCTACTTTTCTCTTATACTTGCTGAAGATTATTAAACTAAGGATAAGGATTCTTTCTATTGTGGTTTTTTTTTTCCCACAGCATCTATGAGCACTATGAAAATGCCCATATTCAAGTATGTAACCCACTTGGAAAAATTATTCTAGCCCATGCTTAGCATCCATTTGTTGTTTTAGCTTATATTTTGTTTTTTAATTTTTAATTAGACATACTCTTTATTTACATTTCAAATGATTTCCCCTTTCCTGGTCCCCCCCCCCCGAAAGTCCCATAAGCTATCTCTCCCCCTGTTCCCCAATCAACCCCCTCCAGCTTCCCTGTCCTGGTATTCCCCTACACTGCTACATCCAGCCTTTCCAGGTCTCTCCTCCCTTTGATATCCAACAAGGCCATCCTCTGCTGCCTATGCCATGGCTCCCTCCATGTGTACTCTCTGGTTGGTGGTTTAGTCTCTGGGAGCTCTGGGAGTACTGGGTGGCTCATAACGATGTTCCTCCTATGGCACTGCAAACCCCTTCAGCTCCTTGCTTATACTTTATGAAAGAGGCTCCAATAATCTCAAACAAGGCTGTAAATATGACCAACCATAAAACGCAAGCTCTAAATGGGAAAGGAAGGGATAGAGGCTATCTGGGAGGGGATGGGGACAAGGAAATGTAAATAAAGAATATATCAAAAAATATAAAATAAAAAATAAAAATAAAATAAATGAGAGAGGGAGAGAAACCCAGTAAGGAGGCAAAATTCAAAGTTACATTTCTCAGTCTAGAATATGATGGAGATGTTCACTTCATATACAGAAAATGAACCCAATCATAGAAAGTAATACATCAGGACCTAGGAGATAGCAAGGCAGGCAGGAGACTAAACAGAAATGTTGGTGGTCACAGCAGCAATCGGTCAAAAATTAGAAGATAAGAGAACTCAAAACACCTGAGAGGCTTTTTAACTCTGGATAACTCATCATAAAACATGGAAAGGTCACTGGAGTCCAGTAGCTATAGAATCTTCCTTAACAGATGCTTAAGATGTCACTAATTCATATTTGAGTGGTCTGAATCTTCAGCCACAAATGAAATTATACAATGCATGCTACACATCTAATAGAGCATCCTTAAGATAATGAATGTTACATTTGCATATTTCTGGACACGATTTTTGGCAGACCTTTCTCTAAAAAAAATTTCTATCAGTTTAGAACAAAGGTTCCCAACCCTCTCATAATGCTGCAACCTATTAATATAGTCCCCATGTTGTGATAATCTCCAACCACAAATTTATTTTGTTGCTACTTTATAACTGTAATTTTGCTACTGTTATGAATGGCAATGTAAATACTTTTAGAAATAGAAGTTTGCCAAAGGGGTTGGCACCCACAAGTTGAGGAGCACTGATCTAAAAAGAATATATTTCTGAGTCACCCAAAAGTTTCATATGAACTAACAGTAGTAGTTTTGCCTCAAGGTGTACCCACCCAATATGTGGCCATAGAAACAATGATAGGAGGCCAGCTCTTGAACTCAGATGACCAGCATTATATACATGTAACAACGCTGGACACTTGCTTGTCTTTGGCTTTCTGTGTCTGAATGTGCTCATTCAGCAAAATGAAATGTGGTTGGTTCTATCTGATATTTCAGTTCAGTGGCTATATTTTATACTTCTTTACCTCTAGCTTTACACGCATGCAATTCCTTCTAATTGGAAAGTTTGAACTTTCCTTATTACAGGCTGGCCCTCCATACCCTTTAGGTTTTATCATAAGTATCAAATCTTCTGGAAGGTTTTCATTTCTACCTTGACTAGGTCCTTTCAAGAGGATTTCTATGAACTGTACTCTATCCACCATAAAAATTCACAACACATTTCACTGGAGTTATTATTTCAAGGCTTATTTGTCTCACTAGTTTTTGAGCAGCACAGGAGCAGGAAGCATTTCTATGTTCAGTACTCTGTCTCCACTTATGCAAAAGGATCTCAGGAACTATTAAGAGAGGGTGTGAATGATCATGTAGAAATTAATTTCCATGCTAGTTGTAGTCAATAACTCAAAGGAATGGAGCCTTAAGCAAGACCTAGTTAATAAACAGATAAAATGGTGGTACTTTCAAAGAATATGATACTGATGTTAACAGTGGGAAAGAGGGAAACCAAGCTTATTGATATGGAACAATCTTGATCTTTTTTTTTTTCAGTGACAAAATGAAGATAAAGAACAATAGAGGTATTTTTTGTTTGGATGCCAATAAGATCAGAGGAAATTCTCACAGCCCAGTCTTCCGATCTTCTGACCTTGTGTTTGGTGGTCTTGTCTTGGGAAACCAGAACTGTGGTATTAGAAGGGAGTAGACAGATTAGACCATTTAAATCTTACTAAGAGCCCAGACAATATTTAGGGAGGAACAACATATGTCCTCACAGGAGGAAGATGTCTCTCTCTTGGTGGCAAAATCTTCAGCAAACACATCTACTTAAGAGCATAAACCCTGAAATTGGATGCCCTCGGCTCTAACCCTACCTCTTACTACCTGGAAAAATCTTAAAGAAATCAGCCTTCTGATGCCCTAACTGCCTCATCTGCAAAATGGAGAAAGTGGAAGTTACTATATTGTAGGATAAAACAAAGTAATACTCCAAGTTATTAAAAAAAATCCTATGTGATCAATATTTGATTTTTTTAAAAAAATAAATCCTTTATATTCAATAACAGTGGCAAGGAAGAAGTTGTGTTTGAAGAGTATACATTACACAAGATTTCTCTAATCTAGCTGAAGGCAATTGGCAAATTAAATGAAGTTGTGGAATTCCTTTGGGTGGAGTAGCCAAAAGACCTACTTAGCTGAGGTTACTTAGAGGCCAGACTATAATCCCTTTGGGATTCTCCACATTCCTTTTCTTTGATGCAGGTAGTGGCAGTAAGAGAGGAGCAGTGTGAAGGAGCCAGTTACCATACTAAGAGTGACAGAATGGGGAAACTACAGTAGGCAAAGAGCAGATGTGGAAAATATCAGGAGAAGATCACTAGACTCCCTCTCATATGATTCTCAAGCTTTCCTTTTAGATGCCTCCTGGACAACAGGATTACAAGTGCCTCATAGGAGAGAACATATAGAACTCTAAGCCTGGACAGCTGTCCAATATTTCTTTAGCTCAATAAAGAAAATCCTCTTCTAAAATTCAAATGACGCAAGCACCTTTACTCCTCAACGATGCTTCCTAGAATTGTACAATAGGCACTGAGCTGGGAAACCATAAATTGTAGTTCTACATCAGTAAGACAATTTTGAGCCTTGTTCTTGCCTTGTTAATTCTATGCAATTCCTTGTCACAAAATAACAGAAACTAACTTTCATCTGAAAAGTCTTAACACTTTTGAATTTAGAGGCTAATGACTCATCACCAAGTTCTCAGACTGAAGATTTATATAAAGCCCTCTAAAACCATTTAGAGGAAGACATGAATATTCACACCATTGATCTATCACAATGTTTGGTTTTTCTCACAAACATCCAGAACTTTGTTGAAACTTGTCATTAACTCACTTGGCAGAGGTTCTATCTGGGATTTTTGTCTGGCAATGATTTCTTACTGCCCTGTTTTCGGTTTCCACAAGCTATAACCCAACTTTGTGACTGGGCTTGCATATGTAATTAGAGTTGTGTCTCTCTCTGCCAGGTGGTTTCTCCCTCCTCAGCTAATTAGTCTAGTTTTCCCTTTAAGGCATGTAGCAACTATCAGTTAAGTTAAAAGAAAACAATAGGTCGGTGATGTCAGTTTTTGAAACTGTTGATTGCTTTCCATATTATATCATATGGTCGTGAGGATTATTCTATACATATTGCTAAATTATTCAGTTACTCATTAACACAGTTCAGACATATCAAGGCTTGTCCTGGTTTAACTAACCTTTTAAGCCATGTGATATGGAAAAAGCTCATTCTTCCCAACAAGGTGTTAAAGTGATATAGTAGAACCTTCCTATCCAAGTGCTTTTTTTTGTAATCATTTTTCTCACAGCTTAACATTTCCAACATGATTGCTTGAAACAAAAAATCATAGTACTGGAGGTCATGCTTCTCAACTATAACATTAGTCCATTTTTAGAGGATTTTTTTTCCTTTTTAAATTTTTTAATGTGCACTGCCAGTGCTGGCTTTTTTTTAAGATTTATTTTGTGTATATGAGTACCTATTGCTCTTTTCAGATACACTAGAAGAAGGAATCAGATCCCATTACAGACGGTTGTGTACAGATGGTTGAGCAACCATGTGGTTGCTCGGAATTGAACTTAGGACCTCTGGAAGAGCAGTCCGTGCTCTTAACTGCAGAGCCATCTCTCCAGCCCCCTTTCCAAGGATTTTAAAAAGGGAATAATGATAGAGACATCAGTTTCCTGAAAGTAATGGGGGTTGATCCAACACTTTCAACATTACTGCAGATTCAATGAAAATCATAGTAGAACTATTAGCTTCAGATATTGGTCATTGTGGCATTTGACACTTCTTTCTTTAAAAGTTCTTAAAAACTGGTCCAGAGAAAACAGCATCAATATTGCCCAGAAACTGGTGAGGCACATTTTTATGTCTTATCTCAGAAACATGAAATCAGAAACTATAGGTTGGTAGTCAACAGGCTGAGCTTCAAAAATTGTCTTGCTGATTCTGGTTCATCTCTACCAGATGAAGCTCTACTGCTAAGCATATGTCCATCTAAACAGATATGAGCAAAGCCTACATATAAAGGATTTCAGCCAAATACTTAAGGCTGAGCCCATTATCAAGAATCTCAGATCACAGAAAACAGCGTTAGGATCATTGCTACTTCTGTGAAGGAGGAAAAAATGCACCAATTTCCTGGTAAATTTCCCCAATGGTTTTAACAATCTTTACCATAAGCAAAATATAATGTTCTCAAAGATTAAATACCACTCCTGGGACTTAAAGAAAAGAGGAATAGAAGAACATATTTGGGGAAAGAAATCTCTTTCCTGCTCTGGAAGAAATGTAACACTTATTATTGGGTCATTCTAAAATCTGTTACATTGATTTTCAGACAAAGATATGTTGTAGTCAGAGTGGCCAAGATGAGTGAGAATACCTTTCCCAGTGACTTTCACAGTATTAACACACAACCTTAACAAAAAAAATGTCCTGAAGAGATTAAGCTAATCACTAAAATTCTCTTTACTTCAGTCACAAAGGGGAATGGAATTTAGGTAAAATTGCCTTGAAATCAGAGTCCCAGACTCTTCCACATTCTTGACATTCATAGAATTCTTGAGACCATCAGGAGACCACCCCTAACGGCAGAAAAAAGAAGGCTGCCTGGAGGCAGCTCAAATAGCAATTATCAACTCCATTTCCAAGTGGATATTCCAAGGAAGCACTTTGCTTTACAGTCACTAAATAGCACTAAAGATAAGTGAGGGTCTGATGACCAATGGATCCAGGAGAGCAAAGTTAGATTCTTTCTAAACTTATCTGCAGGAGGAGCTGAAGATGCCTGGGCACTGAAGTCACCAATACTCTAGTGGACACACTACTTTGGCCTGTCCTGTTTACACTCACTTTATGATGCTTGGAGAAAATCAGGATAATTTGCTATGTTAAGTGAAGTTATATGACCAGGACAAGACAAATAATTTTACTTGGAGGTAGAGACATGAGCCCAGTGAAAATATCACAAATTTATCACTAGAAGACTCTGGAAAGAAATAGATAAGAATTGTTAGGTTTTGCTATTCCACATTTTGGGGGTATATTTTCAATTTGAGAAATAAGTTAGAAATAGTCTATATTTTGATCCCTTCTTCAGGAAACCACCAATCCAGTATGTAAATATTACATTTTACTTTACACTGAATATTAAAGGAGACTTGATCTCCAGAACCCACATTAAACAACAACAATTAATCAAGCATAGTGATATGTACAGGAAGATCCCTGGGGCTTACAAGGTAGCCAGCCAGACCAAATGAAGAATGAAGGCTTAAGTCTCAGTGAGGAAACTTGTTTCAAAAACTGAGATACATGGACAGCTCCTGAGAAACTACATTCTAAGGTTGGACTCTGGCCTTCACCTTCTTACATGTGCACACACATGCACACAGACATACACACACACACACACACACACACACACATCCACAAATGCACACATGTATGCACACATGATGAAGCAAACCAAAAGTTTCTGTGAATAGCAGAGGATTTGGATTTCTTCACTTAATGGGTTTGGGTGTGTGTGCATATACATACTCATGAGTGCACATCCAAGTGCAGATGCCTGTTGATGCTCGTGTGTGTGTGTGTGTGTGTGTGTGTGTGTGTGTGTGTGTAGTAATCGATATTTTAAGCACATTCAAAAAGTTGAATTTTCAATAATACCCAGGTATCTGAGAAATGAGAGACAAGTGAAATTGACACAAACAGCCTTACCACTGAAACAATTAGAATACATATCTTATAACTCTTTTTTAAGCCAACATTTTAAAGGGGCAAAGTCACAGATCCAGTGATGTAGATGGCTTGCCCTGCACTCACCCTCATTTGTTTCCAGCTATCCCTGGACCTCTCCCTAAGAAGCACTACCAGCTGAGGCAGTTGTGCTAGGGCCCAGAGGCAGGCCAATTAAGATTCATTATGTCACATCAAGGAAAGAATTCAGAACACTGGCCCTCCACCAAGAATGCAGTATCCTTACCCTTCCACTTCAAGTCCGGAGATGTTCTCAGTAAAAATAACCTTAGCTAATCATAACTGCTGGGGAGGCTAAAGATAATCTCCATGAGGTCACAAAGAGCTAAAAAAAAATGTCGTTAGAGATCAAACAACTCTTACTAAGAAAGGGTCAGAAAATTCAGGGTACACTCACTTCTCCTCCTACCCATGCACCTCAGACAGAATGAGATGCTGAGGTGCTGGGATGGGAACGTCTGGCATAAGGCTCAAGCAGCATACTCAATCGATTCCTACTTCCACGCTGACTAGAGACCTTATTTTAGGGTTCTTGGTAAATTAGTAGTATGCAGCTAAATAACTCGAAACAGACAATCATCGTAGTGACAGACTTGTAAAAGGCAGTTGCAGGAAATTGCACAAAATAAGTGGAATAAATAATTCTGGGGAGAATTTGGATGCCTTTTCCAACAACCCCCTGAAAGCCCAACTTTTTCTCCAATGTTCCTTCTACCCCCTTCTCTTCTTTGCCAGATGGATATGCTCCCAGTTCGACTTAGGAGACGCAATGGTGTCAACCAATGACTCGTTAAAAACTACACACCTGTCATAGATGCAAGACTCTCTCAAGGGATATATTAAATTGCACTCTCTGCTTTCTAGGAAAAGGTGCAATGAGTTAACTATCAAATACCAGATGTTTCTAGCATCTCTATTAGTTTGAGTAAGATGGAACAATTGCTATGTTGTACAGATGTTAACTAACATAAACATAAGCATTTAGGATGTGGGAGGGAGGAGGCTCAACTAAATGTATCTTGAGAATAGATGACATTTTCTTTTTTGTAAATTCTTACAACAACAGGAAGAATCCCCCCTTTTTGTGCTGACACATTTTTAGCAACAGTTTTTAGCCACAGGAGAACCCTAGAATGGAAGGTGCAGGAAAGACACCATTTCGTGTCTTGTCATAAAGGCCTCATAAACATTCTTTTGCTCCCATACTACGTCTGATGAGCTTTTCCATAGGAGCTCCTGAGACCATTCCGGAGGATTCTGGCAGGTTATATCAAGGGTTGTATAGAAAGGTTGCTGAAGTCTACTAACAACATTTGCTAGTACTTCAGTAAGATGCCACAGCTCATGTGCAAGAATATTCCAGCTCAAAGATCTAGCAAGAGAGTCGGCTGAGTTCAACTAGACTGAAGTTCAAAAACTATAGCTTCATTACTTGCAACCCATTTTACATTGGGGAATTTATTCAGCTTCCTTATGATTCTGCTTCTGCTCTTTCCTCACAGGAAACTAAATAATATTAACCAAGAAAATATCAGGTGAAATAAATAGATGTAAAGAGTTTCACTGGTTATGTACCACTAAGAGCCACAAGAATGACAACGGTGATTTACACAGTAACAATCCCTCAGATAGTAAAAGAAAAAAATCAGTAACTATCTGATAGAAATGGCAATTGTACTAACAGCAATAACATCAGTAACGGTTTAAAGACATAGACCTCAAATTTTCCCTTTGTAACTGGATATGGGGAAGGAGGAGAGGGAAAGAGGAAGAGGAAGGGAACATGGGAGGGAGGGAAGGTGGGAGGAAAGGAAGGTTGGAGGGAGGGAAGAGAGAGAGAGAGAGAGAGAGAGAGAGAGAGAGAGGGAGGGAGAGGGAGAGGGAGAGATGGAAATTGAAGAAAGTGCTCTGAATTGATTCCTTTTTTTTCTTTCCATAATGTATTTTTTTTTATTCACATTACATCCTATGGCAGCTCCCTTGCCTGCTCTCCTTCCTGTTCTACCCTTACAAATCCCTTCCTTGAATACCACCTCACCTTCTCCTCAGAGAAGGGGAAGCTCCCCTTGTGTACCACTCCACCCTGGGACATCTAGTCCCAGGAGGACTAAGCACCTCCTCTCCCACTGAGGCCTAACCAGGCAGTTTAACTAGGGGGAAGGGTATCCAATGCCAAGTAACAGAGTCAGAGACAGTCTCTGCTCCAATAGTTAGGGGATCTTCATGAAGACGAAGCTACACATCTGCTACAAATGTGAGGGGGTACTTAGGTCCAGCTGATGCATGGTCTTTGGTTGGTAGTTCAGTCTCTGTGAGCTCCCATGGGCCCAGGTTAGTTAATTTTGTAGGTCTTGTGGTATCCTTGACCCCTTCAGTTTGTTCAATTCTATTCCCTACTCTTCCACAAGACTCCCCAAGCTCCACCAGATGTTTGAATTGATTCTTATTGACTGAGTAAACTGAAATCATAAGCCACAACTGCAGCACTGGAACATTTATAGCCCAAAGGTAATTGTTCTTTGGTTGAGGTCACTTCCTAAGCCCCTGAGACCTTTCCTAAATTTTCTTAGTATTACAGGAGCCACATCTATTGGTGCAATATAGTACAGGGTAAGGAAAGTACCTTTACCTCTCCAAGTAAAATATGAGCAAATAAACAAAGCAATAAAAGATAGTCAGGGAATATTTAAAAATCTATAAAAGGTAAATTAATGAGAGAGAGAGAGAGAGAGAGAGAGAGAGAGAGAGAGAGAGAGAGAGAGAGAGAGAAATGATGGAGCTGGTGAGTACCCAAATGATGCTTGGAAAAGAGGTGATGGCTATGCATCACCCTATGCATATTGAGGGCACCAATTACAGAATTATATAAATTTGAGAGGGGTATCAGAGATGATAGATGCTTTAGAAACACTTGTGTTCCCATTAGAGCATTGTTCTGTTAGACAAATGGCCAGCCTCCAAACCAATAGTGGCAGAGTGGGGAGATTTCAAGAGGGAGGAGCAAAAAAGAATTTTAAAGAGCATTGCTGGTGGAATAATAAAAAAATAACAGCTATAGATCATGGAATTTTATTTCTGGAATAAACCATCAAGATCATTTAATCCAACCTCATTACTTACAGATGAAGAAATGTGTATCTTATGAATAACAGACCTGAGGAAATAACTTATTAAAACCAGGAGTTATTGTACTGGAGAGAGGGAGAGACTCCAGAATTGGACATGCAGACTGAAGAATCTAGGCCCATGCTGTAATTGAAATCCTATATGATGAAACAATCGAAATCTATTACAGTGAACAGTTGCATTTTAGCTTCCAAGCAAAGCTTGTTGAAAGTGACACACCCATAATAGAATGGCCAAATGGATATCACCCAAAAGAAGAGTACCACTTTGTTCAAAAAGTGTGAACAAATGGAGAAATTATACATTTATATTTTAACAGGTTTTTGCATATAAACCTTAATTATTTTAATAACTGACTAGTGCTTTTCATTGAGATGAATTCCACCTCATCCCACCCCAAACACTATTAAGAAAATAAAGTATGTCCAAATGTATACTGTGAAGGACTATTTGGTTAAGGTTGTAGAACAAAGATAAAAACAAAATAAAGAACAAAATAAAGAACAAAAATGAATATTAGAAAAAACTTAAAGAGGTCTGGTGATGAACAATGAAAGTACTTAGATAAAAGGATGAATTAAGTGTTTAATATTCAAGATATTAAGTATAACAACATTTTTAAAATCAAAACTATGTGCATTAAGGATAGGCTTTTTAATAACATAATTCTAAAATCTCAGATAACTCCAATAAAATTATAAAATGCAAATATCAGGTGTGCATGGAATACATTAAAACAAAAAGTTCATGATTTCATATTCCATGGAATTTATCTGTATAACTGACAAGTAGTGATGCATAAGCAACACATGTTTTTTTTAATTTGATAATAACCATTTGATAAAAATATATCAGTATTTCTAGAGGCAAAACAACCCAGGAAATGACTAATAACAATTATGAGAGCCTACTATGCACTAGGCACATTCAAAACATCTATTCACAGAACCCTTTCAATTACTCTATGTCATGGAGACTATTTTTATGCCTGTTTTCAAATTTTATAAAGAAGGACCCGTAGGCACAAAGAATTTAACAGTTCCTGATTCTTAACACGCTCAAATGGGATCCATGCCCAGGCAGGCATATGCTTGAACTTATGTTTTTAACTAATATTCTACACATGGAACACAAGATGAAAACCAACGCAACAATAGGAAAATGGTTTTAAAAACTGAAGATCAAGATATCAAAAGATCAAACATATTACAATAAAAATAATCATGGATTTATTAAACTCATCTTAAAATAGTTCAGTAACAGAGTCATATATTATTTATAGGAAACAATAGGAAAAAATCAACTTATTTAAAAATGTTAAGGTATAGGCTGGAGGGCCAGGCATGAAGGCATCCTAGAACTCAGAAGGCAGAAGCAGGAGATCTCTGAGTTCAAGACCAGTCTGATCTACAAGCGTTCTAGGCCAGACAGTGCTACATATTGAGATCTTGTCTTAAAAACTGGAAAGAAAGTCAAGCCTGTGAGAGTACTTGGTGATTAAAGCCCTTCTTGAATAATTCTGATGACCTAAATTTAGGTGCCTAGCATATAGGTAAAATTACAAGGCAAAAGCAGTACTGATGCTGATAAAAGAAAGAAGTAGAGTACCTTGATGAAAAATACAGCAAAATAAAATATTTTATTTGCCTCTGCTTATAACATAATGGCACAAATATCATAGTTACCGTTGACAGAATACTGGATAGAATCTTATTATGAAGTGTAGGTAAATTCTAAATTTATATCTCATAAAAACTAGATTATGAGATATAAAATATTTGAAAACATGAAAGGCATTCAGTTTTGTGTGACAAAAAGAATATTAATGTGGAAAATATTCCCCAGTAAGATTGTAATTCTAGTTAAAATCTCATAAGAACACGTGAGAA
>BDUI01011578.1:34175-53797 GCA_002335545.1 Apodemus speciosus
TCACCCCGCCCTTTCTCCACCTACATCCTCCGCAGTGGGCACGGGCAAGTCCTCAAACAACCTATGAGAAAGGCGCTTCATTGTTTCCAGTCAAAACCCTGGTGAAGGGAGGGAGACCAGCAGAAAGAAGTCAGCCCGGGACAGTAGCAGGGGACCCACTTGGGGTTGTGAAGTTGCTGACCCGGGYCAGGGACCAAGGACCGTGTGTAACGTCCCCTGAGTTACAGGTTGGAACAAACTTGCCTAGCTTCTCGTGGCAGGAGCTCCCAAGTTCACCGGTAAGCAGCGCTTGCAGACTCGACAAGGTGCGGAGCTGAGAGCCAGGCTCCTGCTCGCACTGGGCGCGAGCGGAGCGGCGAGGGAGGGGGCGGGCGCGCAGGTCCCGCCTCCCCTGGCCGCGTGCACACACGCGCCCACCGCGGCTAGGCTGGAGGAGCGCGGGCGAGTGTGAGCGCGGGCGAGTGTGAGCGCGAGTGTGCGCACGCCGCGGGAGCCACTCTGCCCTCTCCTCGCACCCTGCCCAGGGCATCTCGAGAGGCTGGAAACGTGAACAGGCTTAAAGTATGGCATGTTGCGAAGATGGTTTCTGTCCAGAAGGTACCCGCGATCGCGCTGTGCTCCGGGGTCAGCCTAGCCCTCCTGCACTTCCTGTGCCTGGCGGCTTGGTGAGTTCTGAGGAGGTGGGGGGAGGTTTGCATTGGGGGTGCATGGGGAAGGTGGACAAGTGGCCAAATCCACAGCACCCCTCTGGCCACTCTTCCTTCCCGGAGTGAAYCAGATCTTCCTGTCTTCAGTGCCTTATGAGCTGAAGCCAAGCTTTCCTTTGACCAAGTAGACTCAGAGACCACTGGGAAGTCGGGTGCAGGAAGCGCGGGTGCTGGGGTACGTGCTGCYTGAGGACACTTGCAGTCTTGGGGTGCCTACTGCCCAGGGATGCTCTTTTCCTGACCATTTTGGTTCTCCACATCCCAACCCCCAACCCTCCTTTAGCTTAAGGCCAGGGACTCTTTCCCTAGAAGGCAACCCTTTTCCACCTGTTCTCAGATCCCATTCTTAAAATAGTCTTTTCCACCCCTGTTATTTTTGCACTTGCAGTTTGAACGAATCCCCAGGACAGAACTCAAAGGACGAGAAATTATGCCCGGAAAATTTTACCCGTATCCTGGACAGTTTGCTGGATGGTTATGACAACAGGCTGCGTCCTGGATTTGGGGGTATGGATTGTTTCAAAACATGCAAGTGTGCTCTGTCTGTCCGTCTCTGGTCTGCCTGTCTATTTGTGGAAATATCATTAGGTACGCCTCACGTGCAAAAATGAAAACCAGTCATTCTCTCCAGCGCCTCCCCCCTTTCTCTCTTCGTCTCCTCAGTGAGACCCTATGACAAGAAGCCCGCCTCCATCCGTACTTTCCCATCTCCCCGCCCCCTCAGGAGCTTGGCCTCCCCCACACTAATTACCTCTTGAGACCTGACTGCCGGGTGGGGGAGGCTGGGAAGTCAAAAATGAACTCAGAGCTGCTGCCCCGTGGCTGCCTGGCTTCTCTGAGCCYGAGCATGGATTTTCCTTGGATCTGTCCGCTTTGCCCAGGTACATTGTTGCTCCTGRAGCAGCTGGCCTCAGGGCTAGTCCTCCCACGTGTCCCTGTCTCTGCCAAGGGTTCACCCTGTGTTCTACCTAGGACAGGAATCTGGAGCACGGAGATGAAGCTGGCTGCTCTGCTGYGGAGTCCTGYCCTTTCCAGCTCTCTTCTCACTTTTATGAGGAGCTGGTCTTTGGCCTTTCTCCTCTAAGGCTTCAGAAGTGAATAGCTTTGTTTCCCCGATTCAGTCAATACCTGTGAAGTGCATCGTACAGAGAAACACATTTTGTTCTCATACCATACTTCCTTTGAAYATTCAACGGGTATYTATATGGTAAGCTTGCCGTTAGGCGCTGGGTGCACTGAAAGCAGAAAGAACTCACCTCAATCCAGCCTAGCGGTTCTGTTCATCAGGGAGATGAGACTGGGTAAGACCCTGCTCAGCTTGGTTCACTCTTCTGAATGCAAAGTCCTGCTCTTTCTTCTGTAAATGAGTGAAACCAGAGGACCTCAGACTTAAAGTAGCCTAAATTCTTTAACTGATAGGAATGGTGACAGTGACAGCCGTTATTAGTGTGCTTGTTTGATTAATTTCAACTAGACTGGCATTTTGTGTACATCACTCTTAACTCTCAGGGCAACTCCAAGGAAAAGCTGTTGCTGTTCCCATTTGACAGGTTTGGAAAGTTAGGCTGGTTGAGTTGATGGACTTGAACCCTGGGTGGCAGTTTGTGGCAGTTACAGGACAAAGCTAGTAGGTTGATGTGGTGTCCTACATTGGGTGGTGTGATGAGTAAAAGCTGAACTTACAGCATGGGGGCGGGGCTCTCTGCCTCCAGCTGAGGCAGTGGAGGAGGGAGAAAGTGGGAGAGCAGAGGAGATAGGATCCTGGAGTGGAGAACACACAGGATATGAGATAGAAGGAGTATGGACTGAGAGAGAAAGAATCATGGGGTAAAGTAAACTTGGATAGACTGGAGTGAGGACCAGACAAAGAGAGGATTTGCACGGGTGGGGGAACATAACACATTATCGAGAGGCTGAGATCTGGTCTCCAGCATTTCAATCCATTTCTTTGCTGAATTTTTTGGGGGGAACCTGGGGGGGGTGAGGGAGTGACAAAACTCTATAAAGTAGTGAGGTGGTTCCTTTGGTGTCTGGGCATTGCCAGTGATAAAGATGGGTGGGAAAGACAGAAGTTCTCCTCTTGTTCCTGTCCTTTCTCCAGGTATAGGTTGCCCACACTACCTTTGCCTTCATGCAAATCTGAAGAGAGACTTCATTAGAGAAGTGAATCATTTGTCAAAGTGTGAGCTCTCATAAGTGACTAGGAAATTATCATTTTATGTCAAAAATAGTTTCGTGGAGAATGTTCTAGATCACATGATACGGCTTCAATCTGTAGAATATCAATAAAAGAGGCTTTATCTTCCCAGAAGGGTTTTTAAACTCACATTTTAACTACAAAAGTAAGGAAAATATAACTCGTATGTACCTTAAATATTCATAAACGAAAGCACAATTTATAGCTGGTTCTGTAAGACTTTATTAGTAAGTGTTGAAAGTAAAAATATGTTCTCTTGGCTGTAAGACAACTTATTTAAAAAAGAAGGGGTATGCTATGTAGGAGCATTTTTCSCATGTATTCTCTCCCATAACACTGGGTAGACCATAATAATAGAGTTAGATTCCAGTCAACTACAGTGCCGCTAAGTGTCTCAACGCGGTTATCGGTCATCTTACTTGACATCGYYGAGTGGTCTGCCTCATTCACACGGCCATTGCTATAAATCATCATGGGCCAGGGTTGCAGTTATCCGTCTTTGAGTGTTAGCAGATAATTAATTACTAACGAACTTACCATAAAAACAGTCTGAGGGGTGTTTTCACCCTGCTCATAGATATCTGTGGTGAGATGATGGCTCCKTAGAAATGGGCCACTCTCTGTAAGCACACGTAGTGGTCCAAATAGGACAGAAGGATGATAATTATCACCTGCAGGACAGGGATTATCTGTTTTACATGGAAGTTCTATTGTGAACGATTGAAAATAAAAGGGAACATTACTTTGACCAGGTAGATTTCATCCCTTCCATGACTTGACATTTTATACTTTGCCAAAAGTTTGGCATTTAAAAATAAGATGAGAACCATTCAGATTTTGACCACAGCACACTATAAATATGGATTGGCTTCCTGCCTCCTTTAATCCCATTTCTGCTCTTTGTGGGACATTTACCTTTTATCTGTTTATACAACTTAGCCGGGTTCAATTTAAAATAAAGCTGAAAGCAAAGATGTGAATTGCAACGGGATGGTTTGTGACTACACAGTCGGCCAGGCAGAGGTTGAAATAGATTTGGAAACCAAATTATGTATTTTTAACTCAGCAGCACAGCTTGCCGTGGGGAGATAAAGGGAGCTGAAATGGTTCTCTTCTCTTCATCCCTCCAGGAACTCCTCTCTCTCTCATCTTCACATTCTCCCTTTGGGAAGGGGGGGAGGAGAAAGGGGAGCAGAGCAGAACAGCAGGGAGAAGCTGGAATGGACTTCTGAAGGGCAGAAGTCTTTCAGCTTCTGATGCGCCAGTTCCTATCATGCTGATGTAGCTTGTTCCTGCTTAGAAGTGGCACCCACGTTGACTTAGTCACAGAGGGACTAGAAAGTCGTTCTTTCTGTCTCTTGTCCGCTTTGAACACAGTCGTATGGCGTCATAAAACTAAGTAGCTGACCACAGGAAGATAGTTTAGGAATCCTGCCTTTGCCTATTTTCTACTTATCTAAGGCACACATACAGTCTTGGGGCCATATAACGGGGTATATAATCTCAAACAATTAATACAATAATTAYAGCTGATTGCTTTTRATCCTCTTYCATAACTGATATGGAAAGAGAAGACTTCCACTAATTTCACAAGGTTGCTCATTAGTGTAGTAGGACTTCATATTACCGGAGTGCATCATGGTCTTAAATAATAGGATTGTTTCAGAAACACAGAGATGCTCAAGGCAGGCACTATCCCTCTGCTAGAGAACAGGCTGAGAGAATTCCTATAGAATTGTCCATAATAACTAAGGCTAATAATTGACACTCACAGCTCACATCACATCTTGCAGTCTTTCAAGACAGCTGATGGCTATGTCTATTTCAAGGCATCCTCACGTAGTACTGTGTACCAAAAGTCAGTTGTCCTGAGCATAACTCTTGCTACACAGTTAAGGATAAATAAGCAATATAACATCCCAAAGAGAAAAATAATAATATTTAAAATGGAGGAGGAAACATGGAAATTTGTATTCATTTGSGTGAACTTGGTCTATTTCTCTGACACAAATCTAATTGTTCTTATGAAGTTTTCAGATGATCTGTGTCTCAATCTGAAAGTTCCCGTGTCATGTGCTAGCTTTATTAATTGAATGTCAAATCATGATTAATAATCATACATCAAATGAATATTTTAAGTAGAAGAACAGAAAGAGAAAGCGACATTNCATAACTGATATGGAAAGAGAAGACTTCCACTAATTTCACAAGGTTGCTCATTAGTGTAGTAGGACTTCATATTACCGGAGTGCATCATGGTCTTAAATAATAGGATTGTTTCAGAAACACAGAGATGCTCAAGGCAGGCACTATCCCTCTGCTAGAGAACAGGCTGAGAGAATTCCTATAGAATTGTCCATAATAACTAAGGCTAATAATTGACACTCACAGCTCACATCACATCTTGCAGTCTTTCAAGACAGCTGATGGCTATGTCTATTTCAAGGCATCCTCACGTAGTACTGTGTACCAAAAGTCAGTTGTCCTGAGCATAACTCTTGCTACACAGTTAAGGATAAATAAGCAATATAACATCCCAAAGAGAAAAATAATAATATTTAAAATGGAGGAGGAAACATGGAAATTTGTATTCATTTGSGTGAACTTGGTCTATTTCTCTGACACAAATCTAATTGTTCTTATGAAGTTTTCAGATGATCTGTGTCTCAATCTGAAAGTTCCCGTGTCATGTGCTAGCTTTATTAATTGAATGTCAAATCATGATTAATAATCATACATCAAATGAATATTTTAAGTAGAAGAACAGAAAGAGAAAGCGACATTYCCTGAGTCACCAATTGATTCATTTGTTATACCCGTGTGCATATACAATGTTATGTAGAAGGAGTAATATGGAGGTCTTAAGACAGTATTTGGAATCAAAACTATCATGGACTTTACCTCTAAGCAATACAAAGAGATTAAAGTAGCAAAGATCAAATAAGTAAATGATAATATGGCGGGACAGTTTAGTAGCATCAAAATAGAACATGGGAAAGGAATCTAGTCTATATAGAAATGATGGCCAAACAAATCTTTCAAGTTAAGAGCAAAGTGTGCCAGGAGGGAAAGAGAAAAGTTATTGTTGGCCAAGTAGACAACYGACAAAGCCAAACCAACTCAACAAGCAGACATACAAAAAATATGAACAATAGATTGGTGTGATTATGAGAATCAATAGTTTCTGGTGCCCTTCTTGTTCTAAAGTAGGGCCAGGTTTATTATGGTATTAGGTGAACTGTAAGCAGAAGCCAGGTCATAAAAGATCTTTAGAGGATTCTATAAAGTATTCTGGATGATTCTCTTAGTAAACTTGGGAGCCACTGGAGTTCATTAGGTAAGGCATTACCTTACCATGAACTAGGCTGGGAAAGGACCTGTCTAGGTAATGACTAAAGACAGGTTTAGAAGTAGAGGAAACCACATGATACATGATGCAGCGTTTGTGTTCCAGGGTTGTATTGTTATTGTTGTTCCTCTTCATTATGAAGATGGTCACATGAAGTGATGTAGACGTAGGAAGGATGGACATAAATGGACAAAGATGAGATATTTTGAGGATTTTAATTCGACAAAATGATATATTTAATATGAATGATCAAGGGAAGTAAAAATAGCTCCATGAGTTCTATTCTGAGAAACAGAGCAAGTGTTTAAAGTTATAGGGGACTGTCCAAGTTTCCTCCCAAGCTCACTTGCTAGTAGAAGAGGCAGGCAATTAAAACACAAAACAAGTGAACTATGCAGTGTGCCTGGTGTCAAGGAACGTAAAACACTGGGGTGGGTGTGGTTTTAACTCCACAGTTAGGAAGGAAGGCTTTCTTGATAAAGTGGTACCTGAACAGTGATCACAGAGGCATGAGAACATGGGGCACATTTGGGGTGAGGTCTTCTGGTGAGCAAGAGCTCTAGGGGCAATTCTGCGAAGAAGCTTGGAAGTCAGGGCTGCTGCAGTGCAAATGATGAAAGTGCTGAGGAAGAAAGGCCCATAACAAAGAAGAGGATCTACAAAGCTCGGTAGGCAGGTGTGTAGACTTTGCTTTCACTCTGAGTCACACTAGATACCATTGGGGGGATTATATCAGGGGCATATCCTGATCTGGAGAGTTTTGAAAAGGCTCATTAGGGAAGTTGTGCTAAGAACAGAAAGAATCAGGGAAGTTTGGGCATTTTTCAAAATCACTGAAGCGCCAGATGATTAACACTTCGACCAAACAAGTGGCAGAGTAATCTGTTGACTTTTAAGATTTGGTTGTCTTCTGCCTATGTTTTATCTTTTAAGATGAAGCATGGCAGTTATAATGCAGGGTTTGTGAGAAATGAAAGAAATGAGACTGAGAAAAGTTTTGGCTTAAATATCTAAAGGAATACCATAATCAGCATGATAGTAGAAGCCCTTTAGAGGCTTGGATAAATGATTTGCATGTGCATACAATAAAGCCATGGTTGCTAAATACCAAAGAGAGTATCTTGCAACTGAAGAGAAATATGTATGTCAACACACATGGTATTTGCTGTCTTAAGACCAAAGAGGTTGCAAGCGATTAGAACTGATACAGAAATGCACAAATATCTTTGAGCTCTGATGGCTCCAATGTGAAGAGGCATAGAACTAGAAGGAAGTCTGAGCAGAAGTATTCTGTGATGTGCTAGCAGAAGAAAAGGGCTTGTGTGATTTAGGAAAAATGACAGTTGCCAACCAACAGATCAAGAGAGACATGGACTTAAACCGACCACTAGATTTAGCAATGTGTATGAGGTAGATGACTTGGATAAAAACAGTTTTGATGCACGGTAGGAAGTGTGTGTGTGTGTGTGTGTGTGTGTGTGTGTGTGTGTGTGTGTGTGTGTGTGTGTGTGTATTATGGGGGGAGGGATTACTTGGGAACATATGCATTTGTACTAATGAATAGAGAAATGGGGTATATACATAGAATCAAATGACCCTTTTAAATAATTTCTTATAGTTATTTTTGGCAAAAGATATACTCACAGATTGTCACTTTGAGGGTGTAGACTAAATATAGAATATAAAATATTAGTGTGTTTCATGAACTAAAATTTTGTTTTTAAAATGGGAGACAAAACATAGCTTTTAAAGTTAGTGAGAACAGTGGAATTGCTAGGGGAAAACTCATGGTTCTGACAAAAATTTCCGTGCATCAGAATACAGCAGAGGAGAGAGGGGACAGGAAGGAAGATTTGGGGCAGTTTGTACTGACTTCTTTTMTCCCAGAAATATAAATATGGCAAGGATATTTTTAAGTAATATGGAAATAAATATTTGGATTTGGCTTAGGGTTTTACTGCTGTGAACAGACACCATGACCAAGGTAACTCTTAAAGGACATTTAATTGGGGCTGGCTTACAGGTTCAGAGGTTCAGTCTACTAGCATCAAGGCGGGAGCATGGCAGCATCCAGACAGGCATTGTTCAGGAGGAACTGAGAGCTGTACATCTTCCTCTGAAGGCTGCTAGATGAATACTCATTTCCTGGCAGCTAGTGCTAGGGTATTAAAGCCCACACCCACAGTGACCACCTACTCTGACAATGTTACACCTCCTAATAATGCCACTCTCTGGCCCGCGCATATACAAACCATCACAATTCAAAGTAAGTATTTTAAGATTAGAAATATCAATGGTTTGAGTACTATTGGTAATGAAAGATGCTTCCTGGAATGAAAAGAAGGGGCATGTGGAAGAAAGGCCACTTTACCCAAGTTTATAAGAAAACAAGCATGCTAGTGGTATGAGATATACAATTTTCTTTGGACTAAGAACATACTATTACATTTTGTATGTCCTGAAACAAACTGTGTTAAATATAGATAACAGGATATTAATAAATTGCTGTGGTTGTAGGTAAAGCTTCAGTGAGTCTTCAGATTTTATATAAAATTTTTTTAGCTTCCATTAGTATATTATTAAATATTGTTGCTTTCTATTCTAGGCCCTTTTGAGTATATTTGAAGATGTCTTATGTACACATGATGATGTAGGTTTAACAATACATTTCATTAAAATAAAGTAACCCTGTTCATTGAACAACATCCAGCCCAAAGAGCAGACTCCAATATGAACAGTTTGCTGTTCCTTTCTTCAATCCTTTCTTCATATTTGTTCTCTCCCCCCCCTCTATTGTCTCATTGCTCTATTCCAAGCCTTTCTCTAATTGGTGTTTTAGGTTATCCTCATTTTTACAGTATATTTGAAACATGTAGCTCTCTTTAATTTGCTATATTTAATTTTTTGTCATGCTTTAGACTTAATGATGCATTGCTAAGATTCATTCTTTTTTTTGTTGCCTAGTGCTATTGATCCTTCCTTTGCTTGTTATGTGATGTTCGAGTTGCATAAGAACTGGCTTATTCGTCTGCTCTGTTGGCAGTGGGGTTTTTGCTTGTTTCCCAGATTGTGTTGCTGTGAATATTCTGGCCCAAATTTTCTGCTGTAAATGTGCAAGAGTTTCTTTTGCGTATATATCAAGGAGTGGATTATTCTGGCTCTTAGTGTAAGTGGGAGTTCAACTTGAAGATATAATGCCAAACTGTTTCTCCATGGTGAGTTTACAAAATTAAACTCCCTTTTACAATGAACATAAATTTCTAGATCCATGTATCCATGTATACTTTAGCAGTGGGAGAGAGAGAGAGAGAGAGAGAGAGAGAGAGAGAGAGAGAGAGAGAGAGAGAGAATGAAAATGTTTGAAATGGCATTTTTCGAGATAATTTTAATATTTATTGTCTCCATCATGTTCAAATGTCAATGAACATCATTTAAAATCTTTATTGTTTATATGAATTTCTATTTTATAAATTTGTTTTGATGTTTTGTTCATACTGCTTTGAGTCTTTTTGAGWCTTTGCTTCCATTATTGAAAACTTTTACTGCTTCCAAAGTAAAAGAATATTGACAGAAGGGTCATAGAAGGCACCAATTTTTAATGTGTTCTAAGCCAAGGAAACTTYCAGAACTCTGAGCTATTTCCTGCTTTGTTGATACAATCAATGGGTATCTGCTGTCATTGTTTAATCTCTAGTAACTATATTTCCATATCTTGTTAATGTCAAGCAAAATTGGAAATATCTTTATAATCTCCCTGGAAATTATGTGTTGCTGTTGTTTTCTGCCTAAATTCTTGAAGTTTTGTTAGTTTTGGATACCACTTGAACTTTGTAAGATGTTGCATTAGTGATGCGGATGGCTGGAAGGGAGGTTGTCTCTTCAGGGGCATAGCAAGGGAGATAAATGGGGAACTAGGACTGACACATACATTAGAGAGGCAGATCTCCATTGTATGATGTGACAGCAAATTGTACATCACTATTGGAGATGAAATTGGGAATTGATAGCCTGAACTAGGTCTTCGAGTGTTGAGTAAATGGTTGGACATTATCTGATACTTCCTTAATTGCCTTCTCAGCCAATTAATTAGTTAGGATCATTTTTTTCTGAATTTAATATTAACAGTCTTGTCTATTTGACACTTGATGAAGATCACTCTTTTTGCCTAACAGACTCTCAGGGTCAATGTGTCACCTCACTGAAAGATTTAAAAAAATATTTTAAAACATCTCTAGTATCAATGAAATAGGATTTCGTGTGTGGGGGTGGGGTGGAGTGGGGAGGAAGGTGTCTTTGATGCTCACCAAATGCATCTACAATTATGGGAAGAAATATTTGCGTTTCAAATTGTCTAGTTTCTATGCAATTATGCACTTTGCAAGGTTGATTTGAACATATCATCCAGTAGTATTAGAGGAAGCATCTCTAAGGATTATTCTTAATTACATAGCTACCATTATTCGTTGACAACTGAGTTATCAGAGACCTACTGCATTTCAGGTGGCAGATTAATTCTATGGGAGAATACAAATATAAACCAGACAGTTTCTGCTTTAATTGGGAAATGTTTTAGCTTAACTCATGGGGCATCTAAGTCTTACATATTTTCCCCTCTGGAAGCATTGGAAAATTATTACTGATGATATTAGTAACATAAGCAAACAATTGTCCAGCATCTCATTTCTACACAGTTTTGGACTTGAAAATGACRGAGATGTCATCTCCACTGTTAATGTTGAAAAGGCAGATTCAAGGAGTGTGAAGTAAAACACAAAAGGATCTCAAGAAGGTGATTGAGAAGCAATTGTTGAACAAAGGGAATTACAACTGAGATCGTACAATAATGTTCCACATAGAGTTAAATGACAACTCATTAATTAGTTTATGACRTAAAAGAATGTAATAAAGCTAGACTACACGTTAGAGGAAGAGGAAGGGGTAGAATTCTGTGTTAGCCTCTGCAAACCCAGTTTCTAGATCTATACAGTTCTCATAGTGAGGGTAGCACTTTTTGGGGGGGCCTGAATAAAGATTAAAATATATAAAAGGAATCTAGCATTTTGTCTGGCATAAAAATAGAGTTGAAATTTATAATTGTTATGTCTTTGCTCGTTGTATCTTGGCTCAGAGAAACACTCTCTGTACACTATTGTACACAACCCATGACGCTTACTTTGTTCACGTTCTGTCCTCATTCCGTACTCTGGCCCTGTCACCTGGTGTAGGTTAACAGCCTCATATATAGACCCTTTTCTGTCCTTTGCCTCCATGTGACGTATTTTCCGTCTAAGAGCCTATCTGGTTTTTTAAAAATGTACATAAATAATTCAATCTTATATCTCCTTACTTCAAGTCTTTGATGGTCTGTCAGTAGTTCTCTGGTACACGTCCTTACTGCAGCCTGCATTCATGCCAGAGCAAAAATGAATAGCAGACAAAAATCTCAGAGACAGAATGGAAGGAAAATACTACCTTACATGCGCATTTTTTTCAGGACTACCATAACAAAATACTACTGACTAGTTAAACAGCAGAGATTAATTTCATCACATGTCTGAAGGCATCCGCAAGCTTGGTTTGTTTACCTGGAGAAAGCATCTCTGTGTCTGTATATGGTTCTCACTTGGTGTGTGTCTATGATCTCATCTCCTCTTTTTATAAAGCAACCAACCAATCATATTGGATTAGGTACCATTAGAAAGACTTCAGTTTAATGCAATTACATTTTTTAGAAAACTGTCTCCAAAATAGTCATTAGAAGGTCCTGAGAATTAGGACCTCAACATGTGATTGTGAGGGGAACAAAATGTAAGTCCATGGAAATCTTCTTTTTCATCTCCAGATCATTCCCTGGTCTCCTGCAAGACCTATTGCTTATGGTTTAAACAGTAGTCACTGCAGCGTGTGTTATAAATGCGTTACTTAAAAGACGCCAATTATCTTAAAAATGGGCTCAGGAGTAAGTGGATGCCCCTTCTATGGCATCCTGGTTTTATTTCTTTGTGGCTTCAATTTCTTACCAGTGTCCCACTTTGCTTTGCCCCACTGGTCTCCTTTTTAKTCCTTGAAAACAGTAATAATATCCTTGATATTATTAATACTCTTCCAGTAGTTCATCTATATGCTCCAGGACTCGTCTGAACTTCAGTGTTTTGTAAAAGCAGTTCTGAGCACAACCCTAAACTTGCTTTCCATGCCTCTCTTTTCCTACCTGCCCGCACTGCATCCTGCAATAATAGCTCTCTCCATCATATTGTTCGTTGTTTTGCTGTGTAATCTCTGACTCCTCGTGCAGCGTGATGAGTTCTTGAAGCCGGGAACTCCTAGRACCTGGAATGTAGCTGCTACTCATGCAAAAATGTATTAAGTGGATGTCCTAAAATGTTTCTTTCCCAGTCACATGCATTTAGAATCTCACTCAGTCACAAAGCACAGCTTAATCAAATAAGCAAATGTCAGATAATGTCACACATGAAAACTGAGATTATAATTCTGAATGTAGAACAGTATTTTGGAACTATTGCAAAAGTAGGAGAATTTAGGGAGATAAGAATTTATAAATGTATTTTATTATCATGCTATGATTACAGCCACAGGATTAGTATAAGTTCACACAATTGACAATATGTCAATAAGGGAAGAAGCCCATTGTACCTGTTGTTCTCCTGATAGCCCCTGCCACACTCGCACACCTGAGATGTCAGTATTTCATAGGAAACTATTGTAGATACATTATGGAAAACAGCTTGGGTGGATGTTTGCAAACAAAAGTCAACTGAACAGTGTCTTTGAAAAATCGCAAAGTGTCAGGTCCAACCTTGTTCCTACTATGTCAGCAGATCCAGGGGTTTGTTCAACAGTCTGTACTTAACCAACCTGTCCAGATGATTCTCGGATGATGTTTAAGCAACAGCACGTTATATCTATCCCCGAAATAACTTTCACTTTACTAAAAATGGCAAAGTAGATACATTTGTCAGAATTTTGTCAACCTTAATTGTTTGTGTGAGTCAGCCTTCCCCAGGCCCCCATTTTGCAAGRACAGGGTTTTTGCCTTTTGATACCTTTGTCATTGTTGCTAAGGAAATGACAGTGGTTCTGAGCCAATTTGAGTGAAATTTCAGTCTTCTGTGGTTCAGAAGTTATAAATTACTTCCTTCCTGGATTACCACTTTCTTGACAAATTGGAGTTTAATGAGCTTATTTGTTATTGTTTGTTGTTGATTCTAGTTTCTCATTCAAATGGAAGCATAATTAACTTCTACCCTCTCCAAAGGGGGTACACTCTATATGATACAAAAATAAAAGCATGCACCATGCTACACTTTTGTTCTCATTATACTTCCAAAAGCTGTGTGTTTCTTAGGATACTTATTCCACAAATAATTTTCTCATTCTCCCTCTATCTGCCTTTTTTTTTTTTTTTGGCCTAGTCCTCAGTCTGTAGAAGGAAGAAATGGACTCATTTTCACAAGGCTGACTACATACCTAGAGCTTCAAGTGCCACCAATTGCTCTTTGTCTCCCCCCACCCCCCATCATTCCAGTTTCCCAACCAGTATCCAAGTGATATTCTACTTTGGTTGCAGATGTTATAATATCTAGTTATCCAGCCAGGCAGCATTATAAACCATCATTTAAGGAAAGAGCGTTCAGGAGAGCAACAATTGATATATTTTTAATTGGTGATAAAAAGCTGAATTATCTATAATAACTACTGTCACAATTTATAGCTAATATGTTTACTACGCACAAAAATCTTTGCGCTTGAAGWTTGGACTAATTTTGTCCAATTGGAAAGGACCGTGAGTTAGATTCCAAACGACAATAATTCCCAATTTTAAAGCATACTTTCAAATCCATAGAGTGGCAGTATCCTTTTGTTTGTTTTCCATGTCAGCAATACTGCCATCCTGACTGTACCTTTCCCTCTGGGCTAAACATTCACATATTTGCTCACGATCGGGATTTATTTAGATAGTGAAGACTCAGTAGCCGCTGAGGGAAACTGATACGGAATGAGCTTTTGCATGAGTGAGCTGCTACACTCAGCATTCTGATTGATTGCTGTAAAAATTCTGTGAGACAGGTGTGGGTGCTACAGTGGCGCCTTTAAGTAACTTCCTGAAGGTCACCAAGCCAACAGGTGGCACAGCCTGAATGGTTGTAACTGACAGAAGACCTGGTCTTGGATCCCAATCACCAGTGGATGGTGCGCCTATTGTGAAAGGTGACATTAATCATTTTGGAAGTTATTTCTAAGAATCCTCAACTCCCCAAAGACACGCTGCTTTCAACTGCCACTTCTCAGCACAGTATTGCTCCTCTTCACGCCTGCACCCTGCTGTTTCTTCCTCTGAACAGTTCACTTCTTTCTAGAGGCCAATCAGATGATGGACTCTAAAAAAAAATCACAAAGGCTAAAAGCTTTTGTGTGTCTGCACTGCCTGTCATAATAGTGCCCAGGGGTGATGTATCTTTGTAGATACATGTTCTTGGTAAGTAATTGAGTGTCTATTTGCCTGTTAAGCAAACACTGTTGTTTTTTTCTCTATTTCTTTTGGATTGATTTGGTTGCATTTTAAACTATACTTTACACTTTTTTTTTAAAAGAGATTCATTATCTCACTGGAAAGTCAAAATGCATGCAAAAACATGACATATCATATCTGTATTCACTTTTTAATTATCTATTCCTCCAAGGATGTAATGTTGGTAATTATTTTTTCACACCTATTTACTTCATACTTACTAGGTCCTGTTACAGAAGTGAAAACTGATATATATGTCACCAGCTTTGGACCCGTTTCTGATGTTGAAATGGTAGGTATCTGAGGTTTGAATAACAATAAGCCAGAAAAAGAGGCAATTGATATWTATTATGTTGTCAATCACACAAAGCCAATGCTTGATTAAAGCTAGAAGTCTATAAAGAGCATGCTATTCCATCTGCCTCCCAAAGCATCTATTGAGTTGGAATCTTTCTCCATAAAGAGGTCTTTCCTTGATCTGTTTTCAAAGCCAGGACATCTATGGAAACTACCAAGGAGACAATGAGAGATCACCAGTAGTTTAGATGGGAATTAAGTGTGTGCACAGTAGTACACTTCTAACTGCCCTGTTATCTTCCTCACTGGTTCAGTTTCTTGCTTCCCACTCTCTGCTTCTATTCCTCCATGTCTTGTTTAAAGAGGTCAACAGGGCCAGTGATGGTCAGGAAGTCTTCATCCCTTCAGCTCTGCTTACATTGAATATAGTTACTAAATAATGACAAATCATTTTACATTTTTTCTTAACTTAAGGACTCCTAATGGTTTGAAGCACTGGGTTCTATGGATAATTTTTAATATACTCGTGAAAACAAAATTTATCTTTTTAAAAGAAAATTGGCTTCATCTCAAAGAAATACCTGTAATTTTATGATCAATTATGTAATGGGACTCGTTACATGTTAAGTGATTTTCCTCTCTGATATAGAGTAATGCACAGCCATAATCASCTGGTGTTGGCAGTTCTGGTTTAATTTCAGT
Source organism: Apodemus speciosus (assembly GCA_002335545.1). Lineage (NCBI taxonomy): Eukaryota > Metazoa > Chordata > Mammalia > Rodentia > Muridae > Apodemus > Apodemus speciosus. The sequence continues at coordinate 49,958 of BDUI01011578.1, forward strand.
AATTAGTCCTTGGTGACTAATATATATGATGATTTACTTCTTGCTAATGCAGAAGCTGAAGGGATCAAGATGTATGTTACAAAGTATAGTTACTGAGAATCTATTCCTTTGATTTAAGATCATCTCTCTGCTTCTGGCAGTTTCTTCTGGTGTAGTCTTTTATGATTGGGAGAGGCTAGAGACTAGCATCTCTTTTTTTGCATATAAATATATGTAGTCACCCGTGACTTGACTAATTTTCCTAGGAATACACAATGGATGTGTTCTTCAGACAGACATGGATTGACAAAAGACTAAAATATGATGGCCCCATTGAAATCTTGAGGCTGAACAATATGATGGTCACCAAAGTTTGGACCCCTGATACTTTCTTCAGGAATGGAAAGAAATCTGTCTCACATAACATGACAGCTCCAAATAAGCTTTTTAGAATTATGAGAAATGGCACTATTTTATACACAATGAGGTAATAGACTTTTTATTCTTCACCCCTAATTCTCTGTTCCTTCCTGTACCCATCTTCCCTTCCTTCTTGCTTTCTATCTCTTTGTTTTAGCAATATGTAATATTAGTCTTAAAAAGGGTTGATTTTACTTCCTTGCATTTTTCCATAATAGACTCACCATAAGTGCGGAGTGTCCCATGAGACTGGTGGATTTTCCTATGGATGGTCATGCCTGCCCTTTGAAATTTGGGAGTTGTAAGTTATAGTCAAAGTGTTGTTTGAATGCTGTTTAGCCTTATATTTATATATGTGTGCAATTTTAATTATCCAGCATTTAAATCTTCCTGTGTGAGAAAAGTTGTGCAAAGCTTGAGTTTTAGGAAACTATTGTTTTAATTACACCAAAGTTTTTTTGTTTTTGTTTTTTTTTTAAAGCAGGTAGCTATGGAAGACTGGTCATAACTAATAAGTCTGTGGTCACATTTGAAACTTAGGGATTGAGGGACAGTTTGTTAGAGGACAGTTTAGCAGAGAAATTTCACTGTGAAGGGCTATGATGTAATAGTTTCAGGAGCATTTAGAAGGTAAATAGAACCATTTAAAGAAAGCTTGAGAAAGGGTGGAAAAAAAGGTTTTTTTTATGCTTTCCTGAAATAACTTGAGACAAATTTCCTAGGTAGCGCTGTTAGTGATTCAGTAACCGAGCTATCACAAATCTCTAGCTGAGGTGGGGTGTGAAAAAAATTCAGTGCCTGATATACTGTTGACTACATTAAGGCATGTGATTCCATCTCGGGGCTGAAACTGGGGAAGGTTTTGAAAGGTTGTGCAAAGGGATGTGGCCTCCTTGACAGATTTTTTTTTTTCTGGGAAGAATGGCCTAAAGAGACTGTGGAGTAGAGCTCGGGAGAGCAGGCGCCTGCTCTGTCATGCAATCAAAGATGGCAGTGGGCTAGGCACAAAAGGAGCAAATGTGGAATAGATGTGTTTGGAACACTTCGGAGAGATGAAGGCACGAGGGGGGCATGAGTGGGCAGTAAAGAGTAAGCGGCTGCTTTCCTCAAGCTCCTTTCTCTGAGATGGCAACAAAGTGTGATTGCTCTTGTAAGGTCTGCTTCCAACATTCGATTCAATCAGAACCTACCAAAAATAGACACCAGCTTTTACTATTGCTCCAGAGTCTTCSACTCACTGATTGTGAAACCAGTGCCTGCTGTTCTCATTGCTCATTGCTTGACTTAATGAGAATCGGCAGTCACCACTCTTTTTATAACCCTAGTAATCACAATACTCAGTGGGCTAACTTGAGGCTAGAGAAAGCCATTTGCTCTCTGACCAATGATTTAATGAAACAAGATAGAAACAGAAAAATCCATAGACAGAGAGGGTGATTTTCCTGGGGCCAGAATTAAAATTCCATTTTTTACTGGAATAATTTGAATTGTACAAAAGATCATTGCTATCTGAGAAAGGCTTCTCCTCCCAAGACCTCTCTTGTTCTGACTTGAAGCATACTCTTCCTCTCACTACATGAAGCTGCTGCTCTCTTTGTATATGATTAAGAAACCACACTTTAGAAAGAATTTTGTTTTTTTTTTTAGACCAAGAATTTAAAAGAGAGGTATGCCATACCAGTAAGTGATTTTTGTTTTTTCTGAGTAAGTTAATTCTTATTTATTTATTTTTGGGGGAAAGAGAAAAAAATCTCTGTTAAATTAAGCTTAAGCTAAAAGGAATACAAAAGATAATGCAAGGAAAAGATTACTTTGTCAAAGTAGGACATTTGATAGATGATTCCCAATACAAAAACATAAATAAGAATATAGAGTCTTCCAGAGTTTAAATTCATATAACTGTGAATAGACTTTTAGAGGTGAATGTTGATATGGTGCTGTGTAGTGCTGGATGATAACTCAAGGCTCATAGTTTGCTTTTCAAGGTCATCTGTAAAGGAAACCTCTCTGGGTATGGATTCCTTTTGTAGGATTAAACAAGTTCGCCAAGGACCTCCTGCATTCCAGCCATTTTAGGGAAGTTTGTAGAGGAGGATGACACATAATTATTTCTGGTTCTTTTGAACTTATTTGTGCATGAGCCGAGCTATCTGTTCTGGGTAGAGTGGTATGCAAGCAGCTGGTCTCCATTTGCACTGAACAAGGAATAACAGAAAATGTACTTGAATTGCCACTGGGGAGGGTTCTTTGAAGATAGAAGAGAAAGTGCCTTAATTGCAGGATTCAAATGGTACTGGAACTGGTTGTGTAACTCTATCCCCTGGAGAGCTTTGCAGCYAGCATAGTCTGAACACTGCAGAATGGTTCCCAAATGTCCTGAGCACTGCCCAGAAGCAGACTCTAGAAGAGGTGACCCCTGGAGCGCTCYCGCAAGAAAGTTTGTTCGGGTTCTGTTTGTGATACTGGAGGCAGCATCTTGGTCCATTTCTAGAAGACAGAACTGTATGGGATGAAAAAAGTCAGGTTTTCTTTAGGACAGATAGAYRAGAATTGAAAGACAGAGTCTGGCTACAGTTTAGGTTTGCTCTRTCTGCTTTTCAAGCTATCAGCCTTATCGGAATTAAAACATGACCCCATGCACCAATACAAATGTAGCTTTATAGGCGTTTAGGTTTTAGCTACCTCATTTGACATAAAAAAATTAAACCGGTAATTTGTTTCATAATCGCAGTTTCCTAAATTATAGACATGTTTGAAAAAAAATCATKGGTATTTTTCCCCATTTCTTTTTTTACTGTTTGAGCATTTGGCTCATTGTTGATTTTTATTATCGACAAAGGAGGAGTCCTGACTGTAAGCACACTCTCTGCTCTTATGTAGATGCCTATCCCAAGAGTGAGATGATCTACACCTGGACCAAAGGCCCTGAGAAGTCTGTGGAGGTGCCAAAGGAGTCTTCTAGCTTGGTTCAATATGACCTCATTGGGCAGACTGTATCAAGTGAGACCATCAAATCTATTACAGGTGAGATTGCATGCACATACGTGTGTGTGTGTGTGTGTGTGTGTATGTGTGTGTATGTATTTGTTCATACACATGTGTATGCAGATGTGTGTATGGGGATATGGGTGTGTAGATGAAGAACAGAGTCAAAGCAGGTCATTACTCAGGGTCCACCCATTGCATAATGTGGTCTCCACTGCCACTGCCCTGGAGCTTGCTGAAAAAACCAGGCCGACAGGTCGCTGAACCACAGCATCCTCCAGTCTCTGCTTCCCCAGTCTGGTATTACAAGCCTCTCACTTCATCAGGGATTTTGTTTTAATGTGGTTTCAACTTCGATCTTTATGCTTTCATGGCAAGAACCTTGCTAAGTGAGCTAGCTATCTCCCCAGCTCTCTCCTTGTGAGATTTTTTTAAAAAAAGATTTAATTATTTTTT
>BDUI01011579.1:14857-25238 GCA_002335545.1 Apodemus speciosus
TTTAATTTTATAATAAAGTGTTTTACTTCCCTTTTCAATAAAAAAGAAAAAAAAATCATATGAAGTTCCAAAACCTATGGTGAACTACCTAGCCAGATACAATAAATTTACAGAACAGAAAATATAATAGATTAGTATTAAATGAAGCTACTTTGATCTTGCAAAGTACCTGATATGCCACTTCAGACTCCTTGTCCTTCCACATGGTCAGCTGTTACTCTGAATGTGTATCATGTCAGAAAGTGTGACTGTCCAATTACATTCCAAGGAGTTACAGAGGATTTTGCTTTCAAGGACCCTGAGATAGTCCCTGTTTCTTTTCTCCAATCATGGTATTGTGTGATCCCTATAATGATAGATGTATAACATGTGGATAATGGAATTTTGTCTATACTTAGCCTGTTTGTTTTCTTTCAGGATTTTATTTAAGGAAAACAATCTGTGATGCTCTAGCAGGCTTTTAGTGAATCAAATGTAATTATAATTTTTCTGCCCACTGCTGGCTTGCCTGTTCCATGTCTGATTAGCAAAGTTGTAAGAATTCCAGAGAGTATACATATCTCTGTATACACTGATGGTATGTAATGAGAAACAATGTGGTTCTAATTGTTGTTGTTTGGCATCCATAGGAGTGGGCAAACCTATGGAACTCTGTATATACACGAACTTGCTTGAGGTTAGTTATTGTGTTTACCCTATAATCCACCATGGAAAATTGGTAGACTTGCTCAGGGCTTATCAATAAATCTTCCAGCTGTTTTTAACAAAATATATCTCTTTCAATGAGTGGAGATGGTTTTCATTTCCTCCACTACGGCCTCATAAAAAGAATTAAAGTGTGAGTGCTGAATATGTAGGTCATGGGAAGAGGATATGAGCTTGATGCTGTGGCCTCAAATACCAGCAACACCCTTCTGGCCAAACAACAGTACATGAAACAGTGCACTGAAGCCCAGTCCTTATATGCAAGCTTTTTAAGTGCATAGAAGTAATCAATTTTGTAGATTCAAGCACAGCTTGGGGTACATTGCTGCATATTGTCTCAAAACCAGGAAGAAGAGAAATAAGAAGGGAAAGAGACAAAGAAAGGATCCCAATAATCTGGTATCAGATTCTTAAATAACTTAGACAACCATGAGGAACAGAGTTTGTATTGGCTAGTTGTCATTCAAAATACTATGGATCACAGCTATAAAATATCAACAGCAAACAATGAAAATATTACTTGGGTCATAATTTTTATGTCAAATAAATAGTACAGGTTCTCTCTGTGTTAGTCTTGGGTAGTCCCTTCCATACCTTTGCCATAGAATCTTTAACCACCCCTGAGTGGTTGAGGTAAAAGCAACATTCTTCTCTTAGGACTACACAAAGCCCTCCCTGAGTAAAAAGAGTAAATGTAGACCACAACAGTTCTGTAGGACTACTTCAGAGAGGGAGGTTAGGGACTCTTGAAGGTGGGTGATTCTTTGATCCTCTCTATCTCTAAGTCTTTGGCAGCCTTTAGCTCTTGGTAGTTTTTGCCTTGTAATACCAGGGAAAAAGTCCCCATCGCTACCCCTGCTGCACCCAATCTAAGTAAGCGAGACACCATTACAGCAGTGATGGGTTCTTGTGTGGCACAATAGTTCCCATTCTTTCTATCTAACATTTCTTCATAAGGGCAGTAAACCAGCTTGGGCACAAACTGAACTAATATACAAAAATCTCTAGAACTATTTAAGACACCAAGGTGTATACACGGGGTGAGCCCAGTCAAGCAAGCCCACCATCCATTCTTGCTCAGAATGACATATAAAACTGGGTAGGGGAATAGGAAGTATTGCAGAGACTGGTGAGAGGAGGGGACATGGCCCAGTCATAGTCTTATGCCTGTCACTGCCTATAGGGTGAGTCCTACACCAGACTTCTGGGCCCATCAGCAGGAAGAGGACTCATTAGGCAGGCTAATATTAGAGGAAGCAAAGGCAATCCCTTCATAATATGGAGGAGTTATATCATAGCAAAGCCAGCAAGAGTGAGTCACTTCTGACCTGGATTCATTGAGTACTAAGAAGATCTTACTGATAAGCTCAGTTAGCAGGGTCAGTTCTGAGGGGATCATAGTATGTTTCCCTGGGATACTGAAGGGAGAAGTAATTGTGGGGCCTGGTTCAGTCAAGGGCAGGGGGTTTAAGACAGCCCTGGGAAATGGTGGCTATATCTGCATTCGGGCCTAAGGGGATGTTGGGGCTTCTATTTTGAGCTTGATGGTAAAGAGCAGCTCATCATCATAGTACTGTTATTTAACCTGAGACCCCCAAGTCTTTCCTTTTAGCCACCCATCTTTGATCTGTTGTCCTGGACCTGTAAATCTAGTAGGTATAAGGTTACAGGCACTCCTCGTCTCGCCGGGGCTGCAGTCACCCCCTGGGTGGCAGTCAAGGTGGGTAGTAGCATTTCTCCTAACAGTAATTAAATCCCAGAATGAGGAGAGTTTCAAATAAGTGTCATCTTATTATAGCAGTTATCTGACACTTCCAATTCTTGCAATAGAAGACATCCCCCACTCCAGCAATGATGCTGATCTTGCAGGCTAGGCTTCTCTCTGGGACTTACATAAAATGGGGTATTCCTGAGGCAGCATCTCATGTTTGGCCTTCCATAACCTATATGTGATCTACCTAGGCCTCAGATGGCCACAGGGATTTGTAACCAAATGGGTAGGTGGGTTGTGTCAATCCCAGTTTCTGAGAATATGTCCTATGAGTCCAGCCCCAGTGCCAGTTGGCATAAGTCAAAAGGGTGATCATCCTGTGAAAGAGGGTGGGTGGTCCTCGGTTACTTTGATCATCTCGTTCCTGGTAAGGGTGGAGGATATGCTCCAAGTCAGTCTTGCTCTTCGGTGCTCCTAGTCTGTTCAGCACTCAACCCCTAATGTCTTCTTAGAGTCAGAATCCCAATAAGGTCAGGAAACTCTTCATCCTCCATGGCCCATTGAGTGATCTTGAGCTTCATAGGGTTGCTTATATTTTTCATGCTCCAAAATGGGGTGGTACGCAGGGAGTGGACAGTCACTGGTTTCACATGAGAAGCATGTATCCAGGTAGCTATGCTGTCCACCTTTATGGCAATAGGAGTCATCAGCAACACCAAGTAGGGGACCTTCCAGAGGGGCTCCAACAACTGGGTCTTTGTGAACATAGACAGTGTCACTGACCTGGAACCAACAGAGCATTTCAGTCATTCCTGGAGCATAAAGGGCAGATAGCTGAGACCATATTTCTCTCTGAACTGACTCGAGGGCCACCAGTCTTTTGACAAGGTCTTTATCCCCTTACTTGAGAGATTTCTAGGTTATGCCTGGTGGCTACCAATGGAACTGGGCCTCCATAGAGGATATTGAGAGGGGTTAGGTTGAAAAGATAGGGGGTGTTCCAGGCTCAGAACAGGGCCTCCTCCTCTTTCGTGTAGACTAGGTGGCACCAGCCCTTGGTCCAATGGGACCATTTTTTGACTTTTCCAGTGGTTGATTTGTTAAGCTTTTTCTGTTGGACCAGCACAGGTACAGGGTCTTTGAGGGCTATTTCCTTGGCTGCTTTATCAGTTAGGTTGTTTCCTCTAGCTATAAGGCTCTCCCTCTTTTGGTGGCCTGGACAGTGGATAATGCTCACCTTGGTTGGCCTAAGGAGGGTGCTTAGGAGGACCATGATTTCAGCCTTATTCTTAACTTCTTTTCCATTTGATGCTAAAAGTCCCATCTATTGATAAATGACCCCAAGTATGAGTGTGGTGGAGAAGGCATACCTTCTGTCAGTGTAAATGTTGATCTTTTTGCCTACCCTAAGGTCCAAAGTTTTGGTCAGAGCTGTCAGTTCTGCCTTTTGGGCTGAGGCTCCTTGGAGGAAGCGGTTCCACACAGATTACCTGGTGCCTATCCAAAATGGCACACCCTATCTTGTGTTGTTCATCCACTAGGTAGCTGCTGCCATCAGTGAATCAGGTCTTCTTAGCATCAAGGAGAGGCTGATCCTACAGGTTCTTTCACCATCCCTAGTCCTCAGCTAGAATGTGCTGACAATCATGAGCTGACAGGTCAAGGTCAGGGTCAGGTAACAAAGAAGCCAGATTGAGGACCACTGGTAACATTAAGGTTACCCGATCTGAATTTAGCCTCAGAATATAATAATGAGTCATGCGAGCACTGGCCATACATCGATCTGGGGGCTGTTGAACAACTTTCTCTAAGGCATCAGAAGCTATCACAATCAGGTTCAGCCCCAGAGTCAATTTATCAGCATCTTTAACTAGAACTGCCACAATCCATAGGCAAGCAGGCCACCCAGCAGCAACAGAGTCTAATTTCTTTGACAGACAGGTAACTTCCAGGGGCCCAGCTGCTGAGTGAGTACTCTCCTGACTATCCCCCCYATTCTCAGCCACATAAAAGTGGAAAGGTCTACTGGCATCAGGCAGTCCTAGAACAGGAGCCTCGAGCAAAGCCTGCTTAATTGCATTAAAACCTGTTGCTCTTCTTCCTCCCAATGGAAGGGTTGTCCGTTTTTGGTCAGGGGGTAGAGGGGGCAGCTAATTCAGCAAACCCTTGGATTCATATCCAGCAGAACCCAGCAGTGTCCATGAATTCCTGAACCTATTTGGGGCTCTACGGTGGAGGGATGTGCAGGATGATCTCTTTTCAAACATTGGAGAGCCAGCACTGGCTGTCTTTTAGCAGGTAGCCCAAATAACTTACTTTTCTCTGGCAGGTTTGGGCCTTCTTGGCTGAGACTCTGAATCCCAATCCTCCCAGCTCCTCCAAGAGGCATGTAGTTCCCTCTAGACAGTCCTTCTTGGTCTCAGCCACAGCCAGAACGTAATCTATGTACTGTCCTGTAAGAGGATTACTTGTGGGTTGGACTCAAAGTAGATGGCAAGGTCCCAGTGTAGAGCCTCATCAAAGAGGGTGGGTGAGTACTTGAATCCTTGGGGTAGCCTGGTTCATGTGAGTTGCCCTGTCATGTCCTGTTCAGGATCCTTCCATTCAAATACAAAGTAGTCCTGACTTTGGGGAGTCAGTGTTAAGCAGAAGAAGACATTCTGTCCTTGAGGTCCAGGATGGTGTACCAAGTCCTAGAGGGTAGCAAAGAGCTCAACAGGGTATATGGGTTAAGCATAGTAGGGTATATGCCAGCAACTTGCCAGTTTACCTCTCATGGGTCCAGGTTTCTTTACAGGCAGGAGGGGTATATTCCAAGCTGATTAGCACTTATGTAGTATTCCTTGTTCTAGGAGCCTGGTAATGTGGGGCCTGATTTTGTCTCAGGTCTCCTTTGAAATCAGATGTTGGCAAACAGACACTGAAGAGGCTTGGGCTCTAAGCTCCACATGGATGTGGAGCTGGTTGGTTGCCCTCTCCATTCTGGCCATCTCTGCCCAAGCTTGGCGAAAGGCCTCAAGCCATCAGTTTAGGTCCTGGGGTACCCTGTCTGAGGTCTCAAACAACTTGTATTCATCCTCTAGCTTGAGAGTCAGGACTGTGAGTGGTTCTCCCTGGGAGTCTTTAACTTGGGGCCCCTCCAGGAGGAAATGGATCTGGGCTCCCATTTGGTGAACAGGTCCCAGCCAAGGAGGGGGTAGAGGCAGTCTAGGATAACCATGAAAAAGTGGGATACCCGGCTCCCACCCAGACCAAATGATCTTCGGGTAGTTTGGTCCCAGTGGCATCTTGTACCYATTATGTTTTTTTTTTTTTTAGGCATGGGACCATCTGTTTGGAGAAGCACTGAATGTTGCACCCTAGTATCTTCCAGAAACTGAGTAGGCTTCTCCTCTATCCTTAGAGTTACTCTGGGTTCAGGGAGGGGTTCCAAACCTCATTCCCCCTAGTTGCTTTCTTCACCCATGGCTAACACCTTCTGGATCTGGGGTCATTTCTCCCAGTCTTGGAGCTTTTCTCCCCATTTATTTTTGTAGGGGTATTCCCAGGCGCAATGGCCATGCTCCTTACAGTAAGCACATTGGTCTTTCTCAAGTGGGGGCCTCTGTCTTCTAGCCTATGGTTCCTGGTCTCCTCTATTTTCTCTGACCACTGTTGGTAAAATTCTCTGTAAGTTCTTGTATTAGCACTTTTCTCTCCTAAGTTATTTCTATTCTGCCTGTTTTTGCTTTCTTTCCACCTTTTCTTCTTCAGTTTCCCTATTATGATAGACTTTCTCTGCTACTTGCACTAACTCTCTCAAAGATTTATCTTATAATCCCTCTAGTCTCTGAAGTTTCTTCTTAATGTCTCTTGCCAACTGATCTGTGAATGCCATGGTTACAGTGGTCTCAGTACTGGAGTCATAGGGTGCATATTGGTGAAACACCTTCATGAGCCACTCTGGGAAGGCTAAGGGTGACTCATCTAGATTGTGGTGCACCTCCCTTATTTTGGTTAAATTGGTGGGTCACTTTGCAGCACCCTTGAGACCTGCCAACAGAGACTGTCAGTAGATTTTCAGGTGCTCCTTACCTTCAGTCATGTTAAAATCCAGTCTGGTCTAGTCAGAGGGAACCCACTGTCAATGACAGGCTGGTCAATCGAGGGTGCCACTGTAGCTGAGTGGACATCCTTCCTGCATGCTTCTTTCCTGCTCTTTGGTTGTGAACAGCACTCTCATGAGTTGCTGGATATCATACCAGGTGGGCTGATGAGTAAAAAAGACAGTCTCATGGCAGGACCTGGATCCCCCTCGGGTAATGGAAATGAGGGGTAGAAGCTGACAGGGATGGGACCAACATGGCGGCATCTGACTGGGGTGTCAGGGAAGCACTAGGGGAAAGGGCAGAGGGTTACGGAGGAGGAAGATCCAAGAGGTAAAGGTGTGCTGTCCCTGAATCCTGGAGAACCTCCTTCTGGTCTGTCCCTGAGGGTGGCACGGTCTGTTGCTGGAGCACTAGAATCCTGCTGGGAAGGAAACCATGAAGGAGGGTCAGTTAATAAGTCCCTCCAGACTACAATATAGGGCACCTGACTGGGATGGGTAGCAGACCAGAAGACCTTCTGCTGGATGACCACAACTATGGGGCCCCTCTGAAGGCCATCCAACATCAAAGGTGGGCCATTCTGATGAGCACAACATCTGGAGCTTCCTTTATTTACTTACAGTGACAGGTTACATGCCCACTACTAGAAATCGACCCAATGACTCAAGACAATCCCCATCAGAGTTGAGTGTTGCTGTTCCATGTCCAAAACTTCATCTGTCCAAGTCCAAGAATACATAGAGAGACAATCAAGATGCAGATTAAGCGCCCCTGTCAAAAGCAGAAGAATCTAGTTACCAGGTGACTTGGCCAGCTTAATCTGGGGCCAGGTATAACAGAGGACCTGGAGCCTGGATCCTCCAGGCTCCCTGCAGTTTTGACATTAAGGCACGTCTTCCCACCACTCTTGTCGGCCCCAAGCACTGTGGGCACTCTGAGCCCCCAGATGTTTGCAAGCAAACCAAAAGTTCAGACAGGCATACAGAGACTATGACAAGGCTGGGAGATAAAGACCATGGTACCTGCTTGAGCCAAAGATTCACTGCTCTCTGGTGTGTTCCCACAGGGGGTCGATTTCCAACCAATGCACCAAATGTAAGACTCCGATGAGCCTTAGCTACTAGGAACCCTCTGAGTGAACCATGCAGAGCTTGGGGTCGATGCAAAAGCAAGAAGAATTTATTGTTCAGGAGCACTGGGGTTGTTTTGCACCCAAAGGAGAGGCAATGACCCTGGGCAGCCCATTTGGCCAGGTTTTATCCAGTTTTCAGGGGTAGAATATAGCAACAGCCACTAGGCACAATGCAATTGGCAGAACAGTGTGTCTTTTAAACTGATTGGTCCTTAGGGAATGAGGTCTGCCAGTGGCCAATGGTCAGTACGCCTTGAAGAATACCCCTACATGCTTTGGGCTTCACTTTTCTGCAGGTAGACAAAGGTCTACCTTCTGTGGTCTTTCTGAGGAATATAATCAGCCTCTCCCTTCTAGAAGGGAGGGATGCCTACATGTTCCATGACCTCTCTCTTCCAGAAGTGGAGGAGTGCCTGGTGGAATTTTTCAAAGGTCCTGCACTGACCTCTTCAATATGGGATATTTTCCCTTTAATCCATGCTATTATCTCATTGACTGTTCTATACCCCTGGATATTTGTGAGCACCTCTGACGAATTAACCAGGATATATCCCAGTGTGTTGATTCTACTTCTGCCAGCACCTATATCTATCCATGGCAATGACTCTTCTAAAATGTCACTACCTTTAATTACAGGGTTAGAAATTATGCATCACAGATAATAAAACAAGATAAGGACAGCAGACAGGAATGAATCAGTCAGATATGACTAGACTATGAGTAAGCAAACACCAGTAAACACATTGCATCCTGCAAATGTTGTATAAGAAAACATGACAAAGAAATGGAAAACCTTGTGTGATTAGCCCCCCAAAGTCTTATTGCATGCCTCCAACACTAACAGTTAAAACTTGGAAAATGATCTCAGTGAGAGTTGGAATTTGATGACACAATAAAGGATCTCAGAATTCTCAGGATTCTCAGAACCCTGAATTAGGCTAGTCACCACACAGCTGACTATAAACTCATTGACCAGCCTTGAAGGATACTAAGGAAGCTGTATTCTCCTTAGCACTACTGGTTCAGCTATCTTCACATTCTGCCACATAAGAGGCCACCTATTCACTTGGAGACAGCATCATAGGCAAGTAGAGGCTCCGTTTTTCTTTGTTGTATATGTAATTAATGTTGCTAAGTATGATATCAGAATTTTTGACTGACTTTTGAAAAGTAGGTTCATGGCAATATGTGCATTTGCAGTGATGTGGAGATGTCACCACTGTTCRTATACCTCAACTGAAATGATGTCCTCATTGAATGTCATCTAACATTTCTCAGTATGCTGGCTACTAGATAAAAAGACACCATACTGTCTCTATCTGGATGTGACTACACAAGGGTCCATTTTAGTGAAATCACATATTGATTGAGCTTTTGGGACTGGTATGTTAGTATAATGTATATAAGTTGGATCCATTTACCACTCATCTGAAAATTTTTCTTCTCAAATCTACAAGTAGGGATCATTCTATCACCTGTACCTGTGTCTTTAGTCTCTAATCTACAATGGTGTTATCATTTCAATAGAGCCTGTAACTGTAATATAGCATGAATCAGTCATACATAATTATTAATACTGACTTGGAAGGAACTAGACAATGGGGTTTTGGGCAGGAAGTAGTTCCTATGGAATGTGCCTATGAAGACAGCTCCTCATGTCTGCTTCCTTGTCTGTCTCTGAAAATGAAGTCTATTTCTTATTGGTAAATTACTATAGGATATGGTCTCAACTCTAGTGTGTGGTTGATATACCCAGTGATATTCTATTAAATAATACTTATTTTCCCTATCATAGCAGGTATAAATTGATAACTGTTTGGTAAGGAGTCAAAACCCATGTCTACCTCTTCTCTGTATGCATTATGTATGTTTTAACTTATGCAATCCTTACACATACTGCTACAGTCTTTGTGAGTTTGTGTAAGGATCAGCACTGTTATGTGTAGAAGATGCTGTTTTCTTGGATTCATCCATCATTTCTGTCTCTTAAAAATCCTGTCTCCTCTTCCAAATAGATCGCTGAACTGTGTGGGGAGGCAGTTTTATAAAGACATCCAAATTAGTGTGAATGATACAAAGTCTCTCATTCTCTGTGCATTGTTCAGTTTAAAGGTCTCTGTATTATTACCATTTACCAGAAAAAGCTTTTTGATGAATTTTGAGTGAGACACTGATCTATCCGCATAACATTATATAATTAGGAGTCATTTCATTATTATGTTTCTTTAGCAGAATGATAGAATGAAATTTTCTTTTAGGCCTGTGATCTTATCCCAGGTTTTTGCCTGGGGTGTCAAGTATGGGTCCTATCACATAGAGTGAGTTTCAAATCCAATAAATAGTGGTTGGTTATCCATACAACATTTGTACAACCATTATATCAGTATATTTTAATAACATGTTACTATTGAATGTCTCAGGATTTGAAGCTGGGTGCAACTGATGATTTCTTTCTTTTCTGGTAGCATGCAAATACCTTCTAGCTAGGCAGTATGGGTGAAGCTTCCATGTCTGATGATGTAAGTAACTGATGTCTTTAAGAATAGGATCTTATTGCCAGGTTATAGAAAGTAATCAAAAGTTTTGGCAGTGATGTTTGAGTGTCTATGAAAAACTTTTGCACAATGGCTCAACAAAATGTAACCCATTTATGGCACTGGATGTTTTACTTTGTGGCATAAATTATATAATTAAGACATTGTTTCTTCCTTTATAAGCGACTCTATTTAAATTTGTCATATATAT
>BDUI01011580.1:0-13213 GCA_002335545.1 Apodemus speciosus
TACCTTAAACTCTGTTTCAACATATGGCATGTATTTCTGAGTGCTAGAGATGCCATTTAGTAGTCTAGCACTTTCCTAGCTATGTACAGCTTTACCTTCCATTACAATTCTCAGTACCATCACCACCACCAATGATCAATAGAGCTGGTTTAGTGGCTGCATACATGTATTTAATAGGATTTATAATATAAATATCCTAGGAGCAGTTACTTTTGATAGGGGACTTTAGGCTAAAAGAAGTTCTGTAAGAAAAAAAAAAAACAGCTAATATGATGTTTGACTATGCAACACTGTATTTCCTCTAAAGCCATTATCAGGTTGAAGAAAGAATACATCTGTTGCTTGTGACCCCAACTAAGACACTTCAGGGTAGGAATAAGAAGGTGTAGACTCCAGGAGTCTGAGAAGTAGCAAAAGCAGATTTGTTTATTACAGGAACTGGGCAAAATTTATACCTCCTTCCCAGCATCTCATTGCTTCTCAGGTAGGCAGATATGACACTGTCTTTTTCCCAATGGCTTACTCCATCTCCTGATTCAGCATTAGTGTTCTCTAGCCAGGCTGGCAGATTATAGGTTGGTTCAGGGAGGAAGTATCAGAGACTCATATGCCAGGGTTGTAGCTAGGCCTGCTTGGCTAAGTTCCTCCTATATATGTGTTATTTCTTTTACCACAGTTATGAAATCCATACTTGGTAGAATAAAAAATAAACCACAATATGTAGAATGACATATTCAAAATATACTTATTGATCAAAGGTATGATAATATATTCAGAAAATTATACTGACTATAACAATTAAGATATTTGATAATCAAATATATACAGGTAGAAGTGATATGAGTACTAATAATTCCATTAGTATACGAAACAAGCAAATGAGATTTTAAACAATGATACCAGCATCAACATAATATATAAGCATACATAAAATTTATAAAATATCTATTCTTTGACTCCTTAGAAGATTGCAAGAATGATAGAATAAAATCAGTAAGCTATAATGACTCTCCAAACTAACTGCTAATGTTAATCCAATCACACGTGCACACACATTTACATACCCCTAGRCAAATACTCACAGACATACACACACACTCACACTTATCAGGCATTGTTAAAAATTGATAAATTACACATGAATGTTATATAAGCTCTCTGTCAACTGAGCCACTCTTAAAACCCACACCAGAAAGGGAGCCCATGCAGGAAACTGCCTGGAAGGCCTGAAACCACAAGAACGACAACCCAGAGACCCCAGATAAACCCACACAAGCCTGAAAACAAAACAAAACAAAAAGCAAACAACRAAAAACAAAAACAAATCAATACAAAACAGAAAAGCAGCTAATGAAATGATTCCTGTTGATATACTGCTGATCTCCCAGACTGGGTCTTGGCACAACTGTCATCAGATTGGCATCATCAAGCAACTGATGGGAGCAAATGCAGAGACTCACAGCCAAACAGTAGTTAGAGTCATGGAAACACTGCAGAAGAGGGATAGGAAGTGGATACCACAAAAGCACAGCTCACAGAATCAACTAAGCAGGGATCATACAGGCTCATAGAGACTGAACTGACAAACATGGGCTGTATATGACTCTGAGCTAGGTCCTCTGCATATATGTAAGAACAAAGGAATGTAAATATTATATTCTAATATATTCAAAACTATTAATTATCACACAATCTGAGCTGAAAATATAAGGTGTCATTGTATACTAAGCAAAATACATTAGTCAATTATGAATGTCATATCTAACTGTACATAGACAACAGTGTGAATTTGTGTCATCATGGATATGCTTGTAAAATGTACTAAAAATAATGTTGGCTAATTAAACCCATTTAGTTAATTAATGCCTTCTTCAAGGAGCTACTGTGATGCATGTAATATAGGCATAATCTTATGAAAAATTGTAATTCATTATACTAATGGCCTAAAGGGAAAACATCATATGATTGCTTTTATGAAAGTAGAAGAAATTCGCTTTTAAATTTATTTCATAATTTAGAAAAAGTAGGGAAATTTTATTATCTTATTAAGGACTACACAATCAATTCCTATGCTAAAATAATTAATGGTGAGACTATAACTTCCTTCCAGTTTAAGTTGAGAATAAGGCCTTGGTGTCTGCCACATTCTGTTTAACATGGAACTGGAATTAGGGTGAGAAAGAAAACATGATTTTGATGCTTAGAGGAGAATAAATCCAATATTTTATCTTAGCTTATAGAATCATGTGTATAGAACATCTAAAAGAACCAGCAATTATTGTATTTCTTACAATAATAACTTTATTTCAATAGGCTTACTGAATTAAAAGTATATATCTCAGCTAGGAAATATAATGATAACAGTATTTCTAAATTAGAATAAACAACCATTAGYGATGACAAAACTTTCTAACAACAGGGGTGAATGGAACCATAGAAAGCACCATTACAACTGCTGCTGATTTGAACATAAAATCATAACCAAAGAGGTTGGAAACAACTATATCAGCTGGTTTTGAAGAGGAATGCAACAGAATCATTCTAAAATCTTGGGATTTCTAAAGTCTTAAAGGGTGCCTGGCCAACAAATACCATTAAGTTTCAAAGAGTAGGCTTTAGTTTTAAAATTATAATATAACTACATAATCTTTCTCATTTCTTTTCTCCCACCAAATCCTCCCATGTATTGTCCCTTGCTCTCTTTCAGAGCCATGACCTCTTTTTAAAAATTAATTATTACTGAACATATTTTTAAAGGGCAAATAGAGCAATATCTAATTGCTCTAGACATGAAGCTTCTAGTAGACATGAAGACAAGCTTTAAGGTTTTTACAAGGAAAATGAGTATTGTATTGGTATAGTAACAGATGAACCAGCCAGGATTACAGAGTACAAAATTGAAAACAAAGATACAACTATATAAAAAGATGCTGAAAAATAGTGAAAAGAAGAGAGGTAGGTTTTGTTTTGGTTGGTTGGGTTTGTTGTTGTTGTTTTTAGTTTTGGTATTTTTTTCATGCTTCATCATGCTAGTACGTGAAGAATAAGGAAAACCTAATTCTCCTTTCACTTGTCACAGGTGGATTAAAGGAACTCAGTAAACACAATAACTTTCATAGAAGAAAATTATGCAGAATATCTTCATAAGCTCAGATTGAAACATTTATCTTTGCNGATGACAAAACTTTCTAACAACAGGGGTGAATGGAACCATAGAAAGCACCATTACAACTGCTGCTGATTTGAACATAAAATCATAACCAAAGAGGTTGGAAACAACTATATCAGCTGGTTTTGAAGAGGAATGCAACAGAATCATTCTAAAATCTTGGGATTTCTAAAGTCTTAAAGGGTGCCTGGCCAACAAATACCATTAAGTTTCAAAGAGTAGGCTTTAGTTTTAAAATTATAATATAACTACATAATCTTTCTCATTTCTTTTCTCCCACCAAATCCTCCCATGTATTGTCCCTTGCTCTCTTTCAGAGCCATGACCTCTTTTTAAAAATTAATTATTACTGAACATATTTTTAAAGGGCAAATAGAGCAATATCTAATTGCTCTAGACATGAAGCTTCTAGTAGACATGAAGACAAGCTTTAAGGTTTTTACAAGGAAAATGAGTATTGTATTGGTATAGTAACAGATGAACCAGCCAGGATTACAGAGTACAAAATTGAAAAYAAAGATACAACTATATAAAAAGATGCTGAAAAATAGTGAAAAGAAGAGAGGTAGGTTTTGTTTTGGTTGGTTGGGTTTGTTGTTGTTGTTTTTAGTTTTGGTATTTTTTTCATGCTTCATCATGCTAGTACGTGAAGAATAAGGAAAACCTAATTCTCCTTTCACTTGTCACAGGTGGATTAAAGGAACTCAGTAAACACAATAACTTTCATAGAAGAAAATTATGCAGAATATCTTCATAAGCTCAGATTGAAACATTTATCTTTGCMAGATTTGTAACATAAATACTGTATTTTAAATGATATACTTTACTGCATCCTAATTAAAAATGTTTGCTTGACTAACATTCCTATATAAATGATACATTGTCTTCACTATGCAAATCAGAGTAATATCAGGCATTTATGAAAACCCTGGGCAAAATATATGATAGAATRACTGTAAGATGAAGAAATAATGTGAAACGGACCAATTCACTGGATGGTAGCACAGAAGCTGGTAATGTGAAGGCATGCACATGTAATCAATAACCATAGAAATGCAAATTAAAGGATCATACTCACTAGACGCATGCAAGTYAAAATGATGTGATTGAAGACTGATGTTCAATAATACAGAGAAAGAAACTCAACAGTTTTCTGTTTTTCTGTTTTTTAATAGTTCTTAGTTTTTCTTCATAATCATAAACTTAACTTGGCAATCCAGCTAAACTTGAAGGGGAATGAGGAAAATATGGAACCCAAAGAACTTCAGTGAGAGCAGAGATTACAGGGCATTGCAAGCAGATGGGGTGTGGGTGCTCTCCTGAACTACAGGAGTTGGTTTGATGGGTAAAATGCCCACAATTCAAAAGAAATTAGAGTTGTCCATAGTCAGAAATGGTGATCTTCTTGCTGGTCTTGCCATTCCTGGACCCAAAACGCTCCACCACTTCCACAATGCTCATGACTTCTCTCACCTTCCCAAAGACCACATGCTTGCCATCCAGCCATTCAGTCTTGGTAGTTTTCTGTTATTATACATAATATCTCCATGCTTCTCAATGTTCTGGCTCCTAGCTCATGAAATGAAGAATATAGTCCTTGTGACTAAGCATTTTCTTTCTTGCATATCTGGATATATGCCTGTGGCTATGTGTGTGCCTATGTAAACATTTACGGTTTTATGTTTGAATATGTGATGTGCCTTATATAAAAGCCAAATTATATCCGAGCACTTTGGAGCTTAGAAATACAATATTTAATACAGACAGTTTGAACTAGGACGGCAATATTTWWTTTGTGAGGATAATTACACACTGGAAGTAATAGCCTAGATACATTTGTCATTTTTTATTTTTAATTTTTTTTTATCAAGAGGGAGGAAGTGGAATGAGATGAGGAAACAGTGGACTAGACAAAAACTAGTAGAGGCCAGCACACCAGGTGCTAGGAGGTACTGTYAACTGGAACAATTACTGCTGTAGATGGGATTCAAAACTGGAAATAGAAAATGGAAATCCTAATTGATGCAAATGTTGGTGATGGATCTAAATTTCATGATAAATGGCAGGCATACAAATGTCAACTCTCCTAGAAAATTACCATATAATGCATATTTCAGGTAAATCTGAGCATTCACAACAACGATCTTGTTAAGTTCCAGCATTCTCTTAGGCAGAAGAACGAGATTTTCAATTTGATCACTGTGTGTACCTTATTTGAATTGTCTTTGCTCATCACCACCTGTGTGTTTTGAATAACCCAAGGACAAGAATTTTCCCGACTTGAGCCTGGTGAAGATTTAGCATTTTGTTGTGTTGTTATTTCTTTTATTCAGTAAGTGCTATTATTGTTTATGAAGATGAAATGTAATGGGATAAAGAACTCTAAGGTTAGAAAATTTTTATTAGATTAGTGTTTGGAGAACAGAAAGCAACCTTTCTGTTTTATCAAGAGTATAAGGAACAATTGGCTTTAATAGTACAAGCCACACATTAAGTCTATCTTATATTTATGCAAAGCAATTTCTAAGGTTCCCTTAAACTGTTTTGTGTGTGCTATTGCATATTTCAAGTTTGCCTTTATTCAATTTCCTCCACTTTTAGTGGCTAAGTATACCATTAATGTAAAAGAGAGGAAATGAGACCAGAACCTATAAACTTCTAAATAAAATCTTAATGTGTTTTCCTTTTTTTGAAGTAATGTCTATCAGAAACAAGGTAAAACTATGAGGACTTTAGTCAGATACTTTCTCACTTCATGAAATGACAGAGTTCAGTTTGTGCCTTCACTTGAGTTTTATGGGTAAAATAAGCCTGCTGTAAACATATTCCTAGATGAGTGGAATATTGAAAGTAGCCTTAAATTTTCCCTAGCTCCAGTACGAAGATGAAATTATGGGAATATAAATACCTGTGTGAAGGTAAGAACAATCTGTGTCATTCATTAATCGTACATTGAAGCATTTGTAACAATCTGACATCTCAATTCTAGGCTAAAAATAATATCCTTTTATATAGAAATGGTTTTCCTTATTTCTCATGGTCCTATACATTTATTAAAATTAAATTGAAGAGTTTACCATTGCCAATTTCACTGTGATAAGCACTCAAGTACCTCATTTGTTTTGCAAATGAAACTTAGTTATCAATTTAATTTAGGTATGCATTTTGTGGAGCACAGGGTTAGGATTTTTTTTTTAAACCAAACTCTGAGAATCTGTGTCTTTAGAGTGGCTTTTAAAATTAATTTAGGGCTATTAGGAAAATGGATATGCTTTGTCTGGATTTACTTTGTGCCTTTATACTTTCTGTCATTTCCTTCTATTTGCCTTCATTTTATCTATTGATTTGAAGCATGAATATTCATTGTTTTTCTTTGTAAGTGGTTGTCTTTAATTATTTGGTGAGGGGAAGTAGCTATTCTTTTATTAAAAGATGCTTTCAAATTTTCCATACATCTCAATTATTATATTGCTCTGATTTGTATTTATGCCTTAAGTATTGTCACAGAATTGTATTATTGATGCCATCATATGCCTAATTTATGGTTTTATTTTGAGTTTTCAATATTTTTCAACTAAGGTCATGCTTTTAAAAATATAACTTATTTCAAGAATTAGGTTTTTTGTTCATCTTCATGATCTTATATTACCTGTTAAATTAATTAAAAACTAATTTTCTGCTAAAGTCCTTATTTAATTGCTCAGGATTCAAATATATTTCTTGTTCTTCCTCAAAATTTTATTTTCTTAAATTGTAATATGTTAAATTATGGTCATCTCTCTTCATGAGTTACAAAATCACGACATGTCCTGGCCTGGATCTTTCCTGCCCAGTGGTTCCATGGAGCAATGTTCTCTTACCTCAGCAGCTTCTCTTGTACATAGCTCATCCCTCCACCTCAGGAAAGACTCAGTGGACATTAGCATGATCTTTTGAGAACTCAAACATTCTTTTCAATTGTGAACTAAAAGCTGACAACAATGTCACTTTAAAGTTGACACTAATGAAAAGGGGCGGCAATTATGATTAAGGTTGGTCAGGTCAGGGACTGGAGCAAAAGATGAATGACCTATCATTGAGTCAGATTAATAAGGCAGGCAAGTTAAAGTCACACTAGCAACCTCAAAAAATGTTTTTACAACTAACAGGTTCCCTTGCCTGCTTTGAAATTAGTCTAGTAGATGACAACATATTTCCCACTGTGTAACAGAACTAGTACATGTCAGTGAGCAGCATGTAGTGTCTGTAGAGGAAAATGCCGAGTTAGAAGATGAAGACAAGGTGGATGTAAAGCTCCTAAGAATGTCTGGATATTGATCAGAGTCTACTTGTGAATTTTGTCCAGCTTTGATTAGCCTCTTGATTGTCTTCCTCTAGAGTTACTGTTATTCCTTGTATAACACTTGATATTACCCTTGACGGATATGTGAATTGCAAGCACTTGCTTTCAATCCTATGATATTTTCTTCTATTGTTCTCTATGGGGTGCAGAAGCTTATCATTTTGATTTAGTCCAGTTTTCCTATTTTCTTTATTGTTTCTGTGCTTTTAAGATTAGTCCTCAGGGAAAAGCATCATTGCTAGGAAGTCCATGTGCCAATAAATCTGTCAATTTTCATTTCTCTTTAAGTTTATACATAGCAATAATGTCTTTAGATATCTAGAAACATAAACACATCATAGTTGAAATTTTGATTTGTTTTGGAATTTCTCTTCCCTTGGAGAAAAAAGTAGGACAAATAGGGAAGGAGAAATTGTTGAGAAGAACATGGGAGATTTGAAGTAGAGAAATAGGAGTTCACGTATAGCTCTCATTGGTCACATGCCTATTGCCTATTGGGGTTTGCAAAGAGTACACAGTGAGTTAAAGAGAAGTCCCTGGGATTCAGAGAGCCTGCCTTAAGAGTAAGTCGGCCATTATCGGAGTACAATCATTATTACATATCAAGCAAAAACCGAAATTGAGAGGTAACTGCATTTCTAGTTTGCTACTATTCAAGTATGTACTTTTGTAATGGATGATCTTCCTTGATTTCATTTTGTGAATGTCCAAAGGTTTTGATCAATTTAGAAAGAGCCTTCCCATTTATTGATTACATGTTAAATCCTTACAAGTGAGTCAAAAGGAAACCTACGGCCTGTGCCCAGACAAGTCCACTACAGGCCCTTCCTCTCATTGGGATTTATTTTCTCTCTTCTATGAAACAGCCTTGGAAGACAAGCCCTGCAATCACAGACTAGTGATTAGCTCTTTGCGTTGGGAGGCTGAGGAAAGTGCCCCTCATTCAGCCTTGCTTTTCCTAATTAAAAGTAGTTAATAACTCTTTTATTGAAACTAGATTAAATTCTTATTTGGGAAACTTAATTTAAAGTATGACCTGTCAGCTATGTGGCACTTCTATCCCAGTCTCATCTTTACACAAATTGAAGGAGAGTGAATTGCGTTTTAATATACGTGGAGAGGACAGCAGGAGCAGGAGAATTACAAAGTATGGGATCAAACAAAGTGGTAGGTCGCTTTCACGTGGCGTGATCAGAAATCGCAGAGGATGAACTTAGTGCAGTTYGCTGTTACTTTACTGTGGCTCTGCTGTTCTAAAAATGTTGCTAAGGAACCCCTAGGCCAATAACTTTTTATTCTAAACTGCTGAACAGGCACCTCCTCCTGCACACCTGCTTTTAGCAGCACCCATCTGGCTTTAATCCTTCCCTCCAGACTCAATAAAGGGATGCTTGGTGCTCACAGGATCTGGCCCTGACTTAAAATTCTCCTTCCTCCAGAATACTTTTAGCTCTGCTTCAAAAGGGATCTTCCAAACTGCAGCAATGGTGGCTCATAAGCTCTCTGATATCCTGAGTCTCCCTTGTAAAAATATCATCTAGAACAATGTTTCCAACATAAGGAGGCAGGGTGAGGGCAATTAGGCTTTGACATCAGGCTTTCAAGAAGGCAGAGACACTACCCAGGGATTACTGTGATGTTGGAGACCCTGAGTGCAACCAGAAAAAAATGCTGACCCCAATTTTGTCTGTACAGAACTCCTGTAAAAAAAATGTGTAAATGGATTTGCTTTGGGTGAAGGGATTGGGAAATAATGGAATAAATAAAATCTGCCCAAGACATTGTATTAGCTCATGCTTGAGTGACAAACAGGCCTGAAAACTATTGGCTTCTTTTGAAATGTTTTGTTGTTTTCTGTGAATTAGATGCTAACCCACAGTAAGAGTTACATCTTTCCAGATTGCTCATGGAAATCATGGTTGCTCATAATTTTTAAAAAGGTATATTCACTTAATGTCTATAGGTGTGTGGGTATGTGCACTTCCACTAATGCATGAGCAGATGCATAGGAATATGTGTGCAAGTGGATGAAAAGGCAGGGCAGAGGGTAACTTTCTTTATTACTCTTTCATCTTTTCATTTTTGTAACAAGGCCTTTCACTGAACCCAAAGCTCACTGATTGGCTGATGAAAGAGCTCACTAGCTCCATTTGTCTTCACTCCCCACATTCCTGACCTTTACTCTCATCCAAGCATTAAAGCTACATGACACTATCCAGTATGTGGGTCTTTTAGTTAACTGCTGATTTGAATTCAGCCACATGACTGCAAGACTGAAACTTTGCTGACTGAGACATCTCCCTAGCCCCTGTTCCCAGAATGCCTATTCTTTTGAACATATAATTCTGAAAACAAGTATAAGTTTCCATTAAAGATACAAATAGATAAAGTAAAATTGTATCTTTATATATTTTCCTTTCCCAGAGTTATTTAGGTTTTTGTTTGTTTGTTTGTTTTGTTTTGTTTTGTTTTGTTTTAATTCTCGTGTGCCTAATGCCAAACAGACTTCTTAGGAATTCCCATCCTTTCTTTTTGTTGTTGTTATTTTAAATAACTTGCCCTACCCCACATCTAGTTTTATTGTTCTTTTGCTGATTGAGAACTCCTTTTCCTTTCCCAAGAACTACTATTCTGATGTTCCTAATTTTGTTTTGTATTTTTTCTAACACATGTTCATATAAATTGTCAATCTATTGAGCTTAATTACCTGGATAGGTATATTATCCAGTTTACTGCATTATTTCTTATCTTTCCTGGGCACAATCTTTTTTTTTCTATAGTGATTGATGGTGAGAAATCAGAGATTTTGTTAGGCCTACACATTATTCCCTAAGCGCATTTGTTACATGTGAACAAATACCTAGGCTTTATAATTTACTTGATGATGATATTGTTTTCTGACTTGTATGCTTCTTTGTTAAGAATTTGTTACTGTAGTAATCAAGTAAGTTGGGATGACTAACTAAGCATTAATCAAATCCTCATGTATAACATAAATATGTTTATCTTTGATATATTCTCTTGGTACAATTCATTTAATATCTAAACATACCAATTAGTATTTTATCAAATAATTTTAAACTTTTTGAGAAATTAGGTGCTGGGGACATGTTTATCCATTATTCCATATTATTTTTGTTGCTCTTATATCATCCTATAATTTGTGATCATTTTCTAATTAATGTTCCTGACTTAATATTTGTTATTTTCAGAGCTTCTTATAATTATGGAACCTGAAAATGGTAATTTTCACCTGTGACATGCCTGTTCCTGATGACTTTGGTGGTCAATGCTTGGAATCGTGCCTGGCAACTCCTAGGTGTCAGTAGATGGAGACTTCATTCTACATTCAGGTTGTTGTTAACTGAAAAACCATTATGTTGAAGAAATAGATACTTCGAAAGGAGATGTGCAAATGAACAAYACATGGCTGACGATTGTTTATCGTTACTAATCAGGTGACAATTAAAACCACAGTGAAGCATCTCCTCATGTCTGTAAGAGAAAGACAGCCAGCCTTGAAGAGGTGTGCRGAATGAGTGGGCATTAATATAATTATAGAAGATACTATGATTGAAGTTTATTTCTAGATTTGCAACTAAAATTATTTACCTACAATCTCATGTTCACTGAATTGTCCTTAAAATTTACAAGAAATTAGAAAAAGTTAGCTTTTGGATTATTAAAAAGGAATATGGCATATATACAACAAAATACAATTTGTTCTTAATAAGAGCTGAAGTGTTTATTGTTATTTAAAACAATATAAATGAATTTGGGAACATTATATCAAGTAAATAAACTAGCCACAGAAAACCCAATAGTACTCTATCTCTCTAAATCAAATCTAGGAACGCTGAACTAATAAAAAGTGAAGAAGAGCGCTGAGGCTACCTGAGGGAAGAGGGCATCTTGGAGAAAGAAATGAGATACAAGCAAAGTTTCAGCAAGAAATAAGTTTCAGGATTTCTATGTTTCTTTAAAATATATAAGGTGATGATTATAACAAACCATAATGCTTTGTATGTTTTAAAGTATCAAATGGATTTACGATATCTTTTTATTGAAAAATAGATTATTTCACCACACAAAAATACGTTTCAGATTTCAGATTTGTTTTATACCCTGAATTAATCATTCCACATYATAAATACAAGTTATATCCCATATGTATGCTCAGTTATCATTTTTAAACTTTGAAAACTAAGACTAAGTTAACTAATAAGCTCAACAACTACATTTGAAGTCTGGCAAATTGAATGTAGGTAAACACAAGGAAACGGGGGCATTATGGTGACAGGGAAACTTCCAAGAAAACATCAATAATAATAATAATAATAATAATAATAATAATAATAATAATAATAATGTTGATTATGATGATGATGATGGTGATGATGATGATGATGATGAAGCACAAATTTATGTAAGAAGAATAAAAAAGTCAATACGCACACAGACACACACAATCTGTACCTGTATTCAGCTGGTATTTTAGTTGTATTTTTGGCAGAGTCACAGAACTACAAAAATTATTTGCAAGCGCGTGCAGTTGTTGATTATATATTAGGATGCTTTTCTTTCTCTGGGTCAGTCAGACCTCAGGCTTCCCCTGAACTGAGTTGCATACGCCAAGTTACTCATAACTACATCTGACCTTCTGCCCATGTTTATCTGTTGAATTATTAAAGAAAATGATATTAGYACAGAAGAGTGAGGGAAACACAGCAACTGATAAATCTTAGGCTCCGTAACACTGGTTTTCTCCTGAAATGAGTCTCGCAACCTTTCATATGCCATCAGTAACACCTGGACCTTGACCTGGCTTTTCAGTGAGCAGTGATGAATTTACACTGCTCYGTCAAACTCTCCTGCAGCTTCCTCTGTAACTGACAGCACATGCTTCACAGCTACTGATTTGGGTTAGGGGTGAAGCCTGTGGCCTTGGAGCACAGCCAAAGTAAATGGTCCACTCAGGACCAGTCAGCAGGCCTCATTATCACTCTGATTTGATAAACTGAGCTGCCAAGTCACAGAAGCACTGATGTCTACTAAAATAGTGCTCAGGCTCTTTGATTTACTTCTTTATAGCATTTGAGTTTCAAGCAACTGGAATAGACTCTCTGTGACACTCCCCCTTTCCCAGTCCAGGGCTGTGGTTTTTCTGTATGTGGTACATTTGAATCAGACAAAACTTTTCCAGTTTAATYTAGACTGATTCAKATTTTATCTGTGACAGGTTCTATTTAGCTATCTATAGTACTGGGCTAATTCTARYCACAGAATGTACCTCTGAGCTTGATTCTTGACTGGCATGGCTTCCATTTGGGACTTACGTGATAGTAGGAGGTGAACCATTCTATGTGACTAAATAAGCCTTACTGTATGACAGCAATGGAATCTAGCTGGTTGCTTTTCCTGAAAATCCAGTTGAGGACAGGAATGGGGAAAATGATGCCTCTGAGKTGCAGAAGAAGAAAAAGCTGAGTATACTAGTAAGAGTGAATTCTCTGTAGAGACAAAGTCACAAAGTAATGGAGTCTTCTAATCAAGAATCCTGTCATCTATAAGAAATTAGTATGCATGAATTTCCAGTTGTAGGGACAAAACCAAGCAAATATCAAACAACCATGAGCTAAGTTTGCCAAAGTGAGTGTCATGACATAAGTCAGTCAAGATAGTAATTATGATTTGTTTCATAC
>BDUI01011582.1:17659-28998 GCA_002335545.1 Apodemus speciosus
GACCAGAGTTTGGGTCCCAGCAGCCCTGTAAAAAGCTGGGCATGGCCCGCGTGGCTGTAACCTCAAAGCTGTGAGTGTCAGAGCACAGGAGGAGTTGGGGGGGGCGGGGCTTGCTGGCTGCTGGCGTACCTCCAGGTTCGGCGAGAAACCCTGTTGCAAGGGAGCTAGGCAGAGAGCAGCAGAACGGGGCATCCAGCCGTCTACTCTGACCCCGAGCCTCAGCCGTGCACACCTGCACACACTCCAGGTCTGATTGGTCCCGTGGGCTATAAATTAAATGTGCTGGATTGCTAGATGAACTAGATTTTACTCGAGATGATAGGTGAAAGCTGGCCCGCCTTTTATTATTTATTCAGAATAAATAACATCTAAATTTTGTCACGRCACCCAGAGCATGCGCATGATGTCAGGGGCCAGCTGTTGAGATTAACAGCATCGATATACAAGAACACATGTTATGTGTGTGTGGCACATGGCTGGTACATGATTGGTCATGAATGGATGGATGAATGAATGAATGAATGTCCCCCCCAGGCCGACAAATACAATCAAATCATCGAAACGTTTACTATCCCCTGTTAGTGTGCTATGCCTTGAGCCCACTCATGAAGGTGAATGGAGCGCGAATGGAGTATGATTTTTTTATTCATAAAAATTTTCACACACCTAAATGCCTTTGAAAGTTTGAAAGTTGCCCTGACGATGTGGATACTGATCAGTGGCTCTCTCTTTCTTTCACCCACTTTCCACACACCAGAAAGTAGCAGTGGGTAAAGCCTGGGCCAGTAGGGCCAGGATGAGGGCATATGACGCTCAGCTTCTCCACCGTCAGCCCCTCAGCACCCATGTGTCATGGACACCTCAGTGTCCATGTGCGCCTGTGGAGAGGGGAGCCCTCTGGGCCCGTGATTGGCTGGGGATAGCTTGCACCCCCCCCCCGTGGGAAAAAACGATCTCAACTGCTCCAAAACCAGCTTCCAGGAAGATAATGAAAACATCATCTCTGCCCACAGCAAACGGAGCAGATTGGAATGCAGACCTCTCACGAGCGTCAGGAGCGCTCCGAGAAGGCGGAAGACAGCTGCGGCTCAGGTCAGCGCGCCTGCTCTGGGGCTTTAACCAAAGCAACTCGGAGCTCCTCTCTCTGGGTGGAAAACAAATTCCTTGGAACATGGGTGAGGACACGCTCAGCCCCTGGTTAAACTTGACCTGGCTCGGCGGTTCTCACTCTAATCTATTTTTACTCAAACTTGTTTTTACTACTTTAAAACTAAGCAAGGTGGCGGGGTGAAGAGATGGCTGAGCAGTTAAGGGCGAGACGTTCCTCCAGATTTTCAGCACTCAGACAGAAGGCCATAAATGTCTATAATTCCATTTCCAGGGCATCCAATACTCTTTTCTGGCTTCTGTGGGCAGCAGGCATGCAAATGGGGCACACACAAAATACTCATATACACAAAAAATAAAATAAATAATCAGGTTCGTTATCAATAACTGACGGAATGCTCTTCTCTGTCTCAGGAAATCTGGCTCTGCCCTATATATGCCCTGTGATGCGTATGAGGTGGGGTGGTTCAGGGAAATGTACAGAACCCCGAGTTTCAAACCCCTCTTTAACATGCCCCATGGCTCCTTAGCATCCCCAAACTTCGTTGTAAAAGAGAGGCCACGATCCTGAGTCTCCCTGCCTCGCTGTGAGGGTTGGCTGGGAGCACTTTCAGTGACTGTTTGTTGAGGGCCATAGTACACAGTGGTGCTTCAAACACTCAAAACCACCAGAGTGCCGTGTCACTGAATGGGAAATGCTCAGAGGTTCATGGGTTTGAACACATGGCTCCCATCTGGAGGCGCTGTTTGGGAGGTTATGGAAACTCTGGGCCGAAGAGCCTAGCTGTCAGTCAGAAGTCCCTAGAAGGCCGCCTTGAGAGCTATTCCCACTTCTGGTTCTGGCCTGTGGTCTCTGCTGCTTCCTGGCCTGGCTGCTGTGTGTGGGGCTCCATCACACGCTCCTGCTGCTGTGTGTGGGGCTCCATCACACGCTCCTGCTGCTGGGTACTTTCCACGGTGACGGCCTGTGACCTGTGACCTCTCTGAAACCGTGAGCCAAAATACACCTTTCCTCCATTACCTGCTTCCACCAGGTGCTTTGTCACAGCAGTGACACTGCCCAGCTTGATGTCCCCCTGATTTGATGGTTAGGTCCATGGTCATCTGCAGCCGCTTCCCCCGCCCCGCCCCACCCCGCCCCACTACCACCCTGCCCCGCCCCAGCCCCCAATGCCACCCTCCCTGGTGTTGACCGTGTAGCTTGCTCATCCTCTGAACTGTTTCTCAGGAGGACTGCTGCGTACTATGGCCTCTTTCTAGCTGCTTCTTCCTTTCCAGAGTGTTCCAGATCCCAAAGTTCACAGAACCAGCATCCCTCCAGACAGCTTCGTCCTCTCCCTCCCCAGCTGGTCTCCTCTAGGTATCACAAGCTCTGCAGTGCTTCTTTGTAGACCCCGGAGCCTGCCGGAAGCTATTCCTTATGGTAGATTTTTTTTTTAAACTTGTGTAAATATAACCTCTTCCCATTTACAACGAACACACGCTATTTCCTGTGTACCACCTGGCTTTTTTTAAAAAAAGTGAACAGAAACTCCATCGCCATGATGAAGGGACTCCAGAAGGCAAAACGTGGTGACATTGGCTGCGTCACACCGAGGGGAACCTGTAGAGGCTCCCACTCCACATTCAGTTGTCACCCCAGGGCGAAGCCATGAGTGCAGTGATTTCAGGATTGGAACTGGTAACTTCCTGTTTTTGGACTCACACAGCTTTTGAAGATTACATCTTGACTCTTGAACCGGGCCCTGCATTCCTTGATGCCACTGGTAACTGCTGTGGCCATGATATAAACAGCGATGCTTTATTTGGGAAGCTGAACTTGGCTCTTGGGCCGCTTGATGCTGCAGTCTCGCTTGGTGCTGGTCTTGCTCAGGATCCCGGAAGGACCGTGTTAGGACTGGGCGCTATCCCCGTTCTAAGTCACATACTAAATCCTCCAGAATTAAACCAGCCCTGGGGGATGCTACACTGTGTAACTTCAGTGGGAAAAGAATAGGCCCAGATGATGAGACGCTCGTTGGTCTCCACTGGGTCTTTTGGGGGGACTTGCGGGGGTTTTGAGGTGATAAGGCAGGACTAGCAGAACAGCTCAGGGTTATCAGCAGGAGGCCATTCCTGGTGGCCACTGGTGATGGTCACCTTCACCATCTTCTGCCGCTGTTTGAGGCAAGGCTGGGCGTCACCCGCTTGAAGGCAGACCCACGTCTAAACTCTTGTTCTCTTGTGATACACAGAGCCTGGATCTCAGGGCTGGATCCACTGACGCTGGTCTAGCCTGAGCAGCGGGAGAGGATGGGCCTGGCCCTTGCGTTCTGAGGTTCCCGGGCCACAGAAGAGGCATTGAGGAGCCCAGCTCTGCTCTGTCTTCACTGAGCAAAACAAGCCAAGGGAGGCAGTCAATGTTTTCAAGTCTACAGAAGTCGTTCCTGGTGACTTCTCTGGACTTAGCTTTCCTGGGGACCTCGACAGAAATGAAGTYGGCAGCATTTTCTCAGAGCCCCGCGGGATGGCGCCCAAGCTCTCAGGGAGCCTTTGATGACTGGTGGGCCCTGGAACAGCACTGGTTTAATGATTCTGTGTGTTCAGCACTGTGCCATTGCAGCGTGGCTGGGACAGACCTGTCTACAACTGCAGGCAGCACACGGAATACGGTGCCCCTCTCCATCCAGCTGCCCCGTTTGGGTGGTTATCGCCGTATTAGGACTCCAAATGAGAGAAGGGGTGGTGACGGGGGAGGCTTCTGAGAGGAGTTTGGCCTCAGAAGGTATTGTGGGGATGGCTTTCCAAACATCGGGCCAAAACCCTTCTGTCCACAAAGGGGTGTGCATGAAAATATTTTGGCTGTTTCCAATTAGGACCAAATGGAAACCATCTGGCCTCCTCGCCCAGGAGAGTGGCCCAAGTAAGCTCATCTCAGCCCCTTACTTTGAAACAGGTAGAGTCCTACGAAAGGCCAGATTCTCTCCCCCAACCCCCATGACGGCAGAAGCAGTTGTTCAATGTGCAACGGTCACTACGTAGCCCTGACTACGCAGCACTCTGTATGTAAACCAGGCTGGCTTTGGGCTTCCATAGCCCCAGCCGCCCCTGCCATCATGCCTGCCTTTAGGCCTTTAGGAAGTTGTTTTAAAATTTGTTTTGTTATCTCACATATATGATATATGATATATATCATATACGTGATATATGTGATATACATGATATATATGATATATGATGAAAATTGTTTCCATTGAGTTCAGACTTGAGGGGTCTAATGGCTTTGTCTGTTGAGTCAAATCCAAGCCTTTGGCCTGGCCTGCCCATCGATCCATTCCTCCAGGAAGGCCAGCCTCCTGCCTCCTCTTGTCCTTGCCAAGCTTGTGGGCTCCTGGATGGTATTGGTTGTTCCTACTTACGCCTTTCCTCATCCAAGTCCTTTCTTCTTCCACCCTGGGTCAGCTTGCTCAGTGGAAGCCTTGTCTCCAGTGCCACCTCCGGAGCAGAATGCCCTTCTGCTGTTGTGAGAACACACCAAAGGCCGCTTCTGTGGACTTGGAAACACTCACGGCCTTCCAGTGGGAAACGGCACCCACGGCAGACACCACCCCAAGGCCCGCTCTGCCTTCTTGCTTTCTATTCTCCTCTCTCCCCCCTTCTCCCTCTCCTCTTCTTCCCCCTCCTCCCCTAGGGTCCCATGTAGCTCAGGTTTGCCTCCAATTTGGCTTTGTAGCTAAGGATAACCTTGAATACCTTATCTTCCTCAGTCTGTCTCCCATGCGATGGGCTGAGGGGCACGCACCCTGCTTCCCAATTTCCTGAGGAAACTGTGGACCACAGGAGTTTGTAGTTTAATGATGTAGTGTTTGTCAGAGAAGATTCAAGGGCATAAAAAATAGACCACACAAGAACCGATTAAAATTGAAGAAAGAGCGAGCCCGAGGGGATTAGGTTCCACTCACACAGCTGGTTGTCTTCCCCACAAATGCCAAATACAGACTACAGCCTGCTCAAACCTCAGCAGCACGGACTCAGGTTGTCCCGTGAGGGGCTTCCCAAAGGCTGTGCTCGTGACGAATCCAGCAGAACCTCTGCGCCGCGTGTGTGCTTAGAACTCTAGCGGGTTAGCGCGTTTCGAGAGGAGCCTGTGCCCTTTGCAGAACGGGATGCCGAGAGCCAGGCAGGGCACGGCTGCCAGGGGGGGGGGGGGGCTGCGGGACACTGTCGTGCCTGGGAGGCTGCTGTGGTAATAAAGCCTCTTGGGTGTTCACTGTCTCTTTCTGTCTCTCTCTACCTCCTCCTCTTCCGCTTCCCTGTCTCTTTCTGCTCCCCCCCTCTTGAGTTGGGGTTTCTTAAAGCCCCTTCACGGTCACCCTGCTTCTAAATCTGAGCAACCCGAATTCTGAGGGTTTATCAGATTCTCGCTGGCAGCTCCTGGAAGAAATGTTCCAAACCTTACTTTTCTGGAATGTCGAAAGTGCCCATGATGGATTTCTCTGGCAGACAGGGTGGAACTGTTCCTGGGTGGTTTGGGTAAGGTCACGAGACATTGATTTTAAGCCTTTGTTTGGGATGATTATGCACTAGAGACACACAGGGAGTGAGTTGAGGGTGGAGAGGGGAAGGCATTATTGACACCACAACCAAAATACCTCCTTTCCCGCTTTTCTTCTGTGAGGTCCTTTTTGCTGTCAAAGCTTCGGAAGATTTCACAATCTGACTCAGAGTTGAGCTTGCTCCCGGGCACACTGGTTAAAAAGGGGGGGGGGCAGGGTCAGAGTCAAGCAAATGGGTTTTGGCATCCTTTGGTACTGGAGATGGGCTGCCTTCATTTTATGGATACTTCGGGCAAGGGTATTTCTCTTGGGAGGGAATTAGTTGAATACCGTCAGAATCTCTTCAGTTCTATGGTTTGTATTTCTCTGCTATAAGAATAGAGGGCCACGCGGGGCTCTCAGAGTTGCCCTGCAGGGGCCGTTGGCTCCCTCGGGCCACAGCTGTTTCCTGTAACCATGGCTCTGTGTCCCTGGGGTTACTAAGAACAAGGTGGAGGAACGCACCTTGCTGCTACACAGTAAAAACTGTATAGGGAGCCGGGCGGTGATGGCGCATGCCTTTAATCCCAGTTCTTGGGAGGCAGAGGCAGGCAGATTTCTGAGTTCGAGGCCAGCCTGGTCTATAGAGTGAGTTCCAGGACTTCCAGGACTACACAGAGAAACTTTGACTTGAAAAACCAAGAACCAAAAAACCAGCCAACCAACCAACCAATGCCCCCCCGCACCCCCCCCAAAAAAAACCCAAACCAACCAACAGATGGTATTGATCTTGGGGCCAGGGACGTGGCTCAGCCTGTAGCGAGCTTGCCTCGCATGCATGAGGCCTTGGTTAAATCCCCATCATCATCCACACGGATCACTCTAGAGCCAGGCCAGGCCCTTCTTCTCCATTCCCTGTACCCAGTATGCAATTGGAATGATGCAATGCAGTTTCCGAGCCCCCTGCTCCGTTCCCACTCTAACCCCACTCACTTGGGAACCTGGCTCTTGCTTCGGAGAGCAGCTCCTCAGAATGTCTCTGCCCTTAGTTTTTGTGACACCCAGTCTCTGTCCCATTCTTCCTGTGCGTTCTGAGCTCCAGGTCCCTTCATCCTCTGCCGCCGTGGTGTACACAGGGCCTGCTGCCCCTGGTACAAAGACTCTAGGCCTTGGCTGTTACCTCTTTCCTTGAGAGGCCCTTTCTCCAGGGAGGGAGGCAGAGAAGGATAGGGGAAGGGACCTGAACAGCCTCCTCCAGTCACTACGTGATCAGACACAAGCATGCACAACCACAAGCACGCACAACCGCATGCTCACATGCTTGCAACACACACCATACACTTACCCTTGCACTCAAAGGCAGCCAGCAAGGCCTCGGGTCTCTATTTAAATCCTATCCCATCTTTCTTCTCGGACTCCCGCACTCCTAAACCACACTCCTTTTCTTGTTTCACATCAATTGTTACTTTAAAAAACATTGTCTTGTCTGTCTGTCTGTCTGTCTGTCTACCTACCTACCTATATCTATCTACCTACCTCTATCTATCTATCTATCTATCTATCTATCTATCTATCTATCTATCTATCTATCTATCTAATCTATCTTTGTCTCTCTGTCCCTCTGTCACTGTCTCTGTCTCTCCTGTCTCTCTCTGTGTGCGAGTGTGTGTGTGCATGCGTGTGCGTGTGCGTGTGTGTGTGTGTGTGTGTGTGTGTGTGTATACAGACGCACTCAGCTTTGTGTTCACGTGTGGAGGCAAAAGTCAGCATTGGATGGCTACCGTATTTCTTGATATAGGATTTCTCTCTGAACACGTGTCTTGCAGTTTCAGCTAGACTGGCTAAATAGAAAGCCTTGGACCCCAAACTGCCTCACCCCCACAACCACGGGCTTATTATACCCATGGGGCCACAGTGTGCCATGCTCAGTGTCCACATGAGTGTTAAGGATCCAAACTCAGGTTCTCGTATCTGCTTGCAGAGCGAGTGCTTTACTCACTGAGCCATGTCCCCAGCCCCCAAATGTCTCTTGCTATCAAAATATAGAATGTACATTATTTATTTTATCTTTCAGAAATGACGCCGTCTATATACACGCATAACTGTGGACAAGCATATAGTGTTCCCAGACTCCTCCTTCAAGGGAGGAGTGCTTTGTTCTTGTTATTTATTTATTTGCTTGTTTATTATTACTTATTTATTATTTAGTTAAGTATGGAGTGCATGTATGTGTGTAGGTATGTACACGTTAAATTTAGTCAGAGGAAAACTTTTGGCAGTCGGATCTCTCCTCCCACCGTGTGGATCCTGGGGATTGACCTGGATCATTAGGCTTGGAGATAAATGCTCCTCCCCAGAAACTCTTCATTTAGTGTGCTAATGCACCCCAAGCATCTAGGAGTCCTGCGGACATATTGGGGCTCACATGTGCGTGTATGTGAACATAAGAAGAAAGAAAGGTGCACGGTTATTAGGATTGTGTTTCCATGTTGTAACACCTAAGAGAACGAGCCTCGCTTGAGCCTCTGGTGATCAGCAATGGGGTGCCTCTGAGTCGGAGCCTGGCAGGAAAACGTGGTCACTGGGGCCTGGGAGTAAGTAGCTCGCAGGACAGAAGAGGACTGAGTGCTGAGGGCTCGTGG
This sequence comes from Apodemus speciosus, assembly GCA_002335545.1. Classification (NCBI taxonomy): domain Eukaryota; kingdom Metazoa; phylum Chordata; class Mammalia; order Rodentia; family Muridae; genus Apodemus; species Apodemus speciosus. The sequence continues at coordinate 25,923 of BDUI01011582.1, forward strand.
AGAAGCAAGCTCTGAACAGTTTTGCTGGGCTGGAGAGCACTCGGTCAGCAAGTGCCCAGCCCTGGGGCCCAGCCTCAGCATTTGCTCTGCAGCAGGCTCCATTACCACCGAGCCATCCCTCTGGCCCTCAAAACCTTTTAATATTAACTTGTAATTTTCCTCTACTAGAAACTACCTGAGACAACTAGAATTGAGACCCCCATGTCTCCTCCTTACCCCCTACCTGGCGTTCTTTATCCTCTCTGCCTCTCACTCCTGTCCCTGCCTGCCACACTCCAAACCCACAAGACACCGCTTTTACATTTACAGTACTAAAAAGCAACCACCCACACAGGGTCACTTAGCTATGCTGAGCCCACAGCTGCAGCACAGCGTTCATAATGAGCACTGTGGCTCTTCACGGGACGCTGAAGCAGTGCAGGGGAGGTGCAGCAAGGATGGATCAGCTGTGCTGCCCTGGTCCTTTGGGGCACCAAAAGCCTTCGCTGAATTACCAGGCTCCACAAGTGACCTGCGTGCACCGGATCCCATGAACGTCCCTAATTAGGTGACAGACGCTGTCAGTGACAGGGCCTTCGAATTCTGTTCCCCAACATCATCTTTACTCAGCCCCTCGTTCCCACTTTCTTCCCCAGCAAATAGAGCAACTGGGTTTCCCACTGTGCTCTACGATTTCTCTCCTAGGAAACTCACAACCTGCCCCACTGGTGAGGATGATTGATGTTCTTCAAGAATGGGCCACTCGGTCCTTACTGAACACCAAGGGTAATTACTGCAATGTTCACTTTGCAGCTGAAGAGCCTGAAATTATTCAGTCACACACAGGTGCACCCCTGTCTGTGTTATTAGCCATTCAATACAGACAACCAACTATTAAAAGTAGTCAGTCTTAAAATGTCCCATAAATATGCATTCTTAGGATTCACTTAAATAAGTGGAAATCCATAAGTGGAGATGGCTCGTCTGTCCCGCATCTGTCTGCCTGCTGTCTGGTGAGGACATGCTCTCTCTGTGAACCACATAATCCTGGCACGTACTCCTCCTCCCCACCCCCAAGGTAGGTGTGTGATGAGTCCTGTCAATCACAGCTCTTCATGACCTGGGCCGTAGAGCCTGGACCAAGAGGTAGGTCTGGGGAGCATAGATGACCAGAGTTGCAAACTCAAGGGTTTTTGCTGTCATGACTTCAGCCATTTACCCATGCAGGGCCCAGAAATGTGTGTCACACACAAAGTATTCTTTAATCCCATTTGTACTGCCTTGACCAAGCTGATGAGTCTGATTAATCTGGGATGTTGGTTTCCAGTCGCTGCTGTGACAGATGACCACACACTGAGTGGCTAGCGGAATAGAAGTTTAAAATCTGGCTAAGGTGGCTCAACACTCACAGGCAGAGGCAGGAAGATTAGCAAACATTTAAGGCCAGCCTGAGCTACATGGTGAGTTCCAGGCTAGCCAGCATGACTCTCTGTCATAAAACTGAAGGGAATAGAGGCAGCAGTATGTCAGGGAGGGGGGGGGGAGGGAGGAGGGAAGAGGGAGGAGGGTGGATAACAGGAAGAGATACAAACTGCTACCTTATTGTTGCCTTACAGCTTTGGAAGCTGAAAGTCTGAAATGGATCAAGCCATCTTGAGGTTAGAGCCCTTTGCAGGTCTGGGAAAATGTTTGTTTTGAGCCAGGCGGTGGTGGCGCACGCCTTTAATCCCAGCACTTGGGAGGCAGAGGCAGGTGGATCTCTGAGTTCGAGGCCAGCCTGGTCTCCAAAGTGAGTTCCAGGACAGCCAGAGCTACACAGAGAAACCCTGTCTCGAAAAACAAAACAAAACAAAAAAAATGTTTGTTTTGGTTTTGTTTTGTGTTCTGTTTGCTTGGTTTTTGTTTGCTTATTTATTGCTTTTCCCTGAGTCTAGAGGGCCTACAGTTCAGGCTCAGATTACTTTGTTTCCGTTGCCATTGTGCGAGCCCTCCCCGCCACCCCCTCTCTGCCTACCCTTTAGAAAGGTCCTTGTGATTATACTTGACCCACYAGGCTAGTCCAGAGAGCATCCCCATCTCAGGCTCCAGATCTGACGTCTGTCATGTGAGCACATTCACAGGTTCTGAAGGTCAGGCCAGAGACACCTTTGGGGCCCATTATTCTGCTTCCCACTCACTCTGGAAGTAGGTCTCCATTGAGTGCTAAGAAGGCCACCTAGTTACAAAGTACAGCCCTTCTTCCAGAACCGACGGGAACTGTCTGGGAGTGGTGCCCAGTGTTCACCTTGGGGAAGCTGAGGGGGACTTCCCGTGTGCGGCGAAGCCAATGTAGGCTGGTCTTTCCCCTGCGTCTCCGCGTAGTCTGCTATAGGTCTGAGGAGAGCGCGCGCTCCAGAGCACTGCAGGTAATTTCCATCCAGGCGCAGCTCACTGGGGAAGAGGGCAGAAACATTGCTCAGGGGCCGTCAGGCCCACTACGACTTTGAATCTAAGATCTTTATTTGACGTGACATAACTAGTCCTAAATGACATAATGTAACACAGTCAATAGATAGTTACAGGAAACACACACTAGACCGTGTCACAAAACGCTTTCCATGCCAGGAGCACAAACCATGCCTTCGACAGACACCCTTGGTTCTCAAAGTTCACCAAAGGCTTTTTCTCTAAGGGTAAGAACAAAACAATCAGGGCAGAGGAGCAAGTAAAGTGCTTGCCAAGAAGGCATGAGGACCTAGGCTTAATCTCTAGAGCCCAGAGTAAAACACGGTATCAGGCTGTGGAGATGGCCGAACTCTTGGCTATAAAACCAAGAGTTCAAATCCCCATTGCCTATGTCGAAGCCAGGTGTGCCCACAAGAACCTGTGACCCCAGCGTTGGGGTGCTGAGACAGGTGGGTCCCTGGAACTTGACTCGCTATAGTCTCACTGAAATGCAAGTTTCTTCTTCAGTGAGAGACATTGTCTCAAAAAAAAAAAAAAAAATAGTAAGCCGGGCGTTGGTGGCGCACGCCTGTAATCCCAGCACTTGGGAGGCAGAGGCAGGCGGATTTCTGAGTTCGAGGCCAGCCTGGTCTACAGAGTGAGTTCCAGGACA